>APFE030340358.1:5672-155832 GCA_000404065.3 Pinus taeda
TGTCTATTTTCATAAAAGAAAATGAAAGTAGACTTTACTTGTTTGTTTCTAAGATAGCCACCCATCTTAGTGGGAATAGAAGCATCCGAGTGGACACTATTCCCGATAACACTACAACCTTCTCTTTTCTTGTAGGGACCACATTTCATAAATTTTTAGACGGGATCCATAAATAACATCAATCAAACATCAAATGTATCTGCATCAACCAATCCCCTTTACACCAACCAAAATTGAATCAATCAATCACATCTCTGAATTCTATAACCAGAAAGCAGTAACAGTAACCAGACACCAATCCTGAACCTAGAATACTGCAGCAATAAACAGAAGTAGATAAAACATATTTTATGAGACTATGCTACTTCAAGATGAAGAACCTGTGTGCATACACTTCTGTATTAAGGCAAACCTGCGTATACACTATTTTGGATTACCGAACTAGCGTGTATACGCGCATTTGCTATGCCGAACCTGCATACAGATCTATAAAAGATAATTTACCCTTTTCAATTAATCAGACATCAGTTATACCTAGATTATCAGATTTATAGATCAAGTAATGTGCCAAATATAACAGATCAAAATCACACAAAGATACTTCTTTCAAGACTTAAGATCTTAACCCATCAATAGAACTTATCCTTCTTCTAGTGCTCAGGTTTCTCCTTTGTTCAGATCTAGCTATGCACCATAACACAATGAGCAGTATTCTAGATCTTGCTCTTTATAAGATATTCAATCCTTTAGTTCCTTTACCTAATGATCTCCTTCCCCTTTTATAGTCTTAGGGCTTACTCAATACCATGGTCAAGAACCATGTAGAACCAATACTTGGGACCCAATACCTAGTTTCAACACTTCGGACGAGATACTATGGTCCAAAACCATAGGTCCAAATACCAAGGACTAAATACCATGGACTAAGAACAAGTTTTCCCACATGTACGCACTTTTCCTTGCATGAAAGTACGTGCATACGCATACGCGCCATTTGATTAGCAATCCCGTGTGTATACACAACATTGTTAAGTGGAACCTGTGTATATCTCGTTTTCCTTCATTCTGAGAGCCTAAACTGTGATCTGTCATCTAAGTGAGTTGCCATCAAGGACAACACCTATGTCAAAGTGCCAAACCTATGTGATAATGCCAACAATAAAATGTGGGGTTGAGGCACTGGAAGGTGATGCAGTAGTGGAGGATGAACTAGGACCAGCGAGTCGTACTTGCGATATGATAGGTTGGTAAGGGAGTGACGGTATGAATGGACGTGGGCAATGAACTTCAGAGGTTGAAGGGAATAATGGTGAACTAAGAGTAGTGGATATTGGTTCATAAAGCTCAGGGTTCCTAGCAGTAGTAAGGGATGACTATGGGGAATTCAGAATATATTAATCAATTGACTGATTGGCCTTTTGGACTTCGAGGTCTGCAATAAACTATGGATCTAGAATAGTTTTATCAAGTGCACTTTCAAACCTTGTTCTAAATAGGGAAAGATCAAATGGCATGTCAAAGGGAAGGTCTTCTAAAAGCAACCACTCATCAAGGCACGAATCAGCTTTGATTAAAGGTGTTTGACTTACTGAAATTTCTTCTCTTTTGAGTATTCTCGAAATCAGGTTGGGATTATCAACTACTGGGGTAGGGTTCGGACCTGGATTAGCCCTAGTGTAGTGAGTTCTCCTTGAAGCCAGAATTTCAAGCATTTTCTAATTACTTTATTTTTGTGAGATTTTGTAATAACTTCTAATAAACCCTTTAAGAGGCTTGAAATAAAGATTAAAAATTTTCTTAAAGGTTTATTAAGGTTGAGGATTTGTTTCCCCAGTATGGTCGCCACTATGTTATCACTCAGAAGTTTCCTTAGAAGTTATCAAGAGAAGGAAGAAACCGAGATAACCACAAACCAATCTTTTAAGTATAGGCTCTAGCCAACCTGTGACCTAGAGAGGGCTCTCTCTATATAATTTAGCTTTGTTTCTTATGGGATTTTAGGCTAGTTCTTAGTGTTCCTTGGGGTTTCACTTTTGGTTTGAAGGTTGGGTGGTGGAATTCTTAGAGTAGATGGATAGAGCAAGGTCTTCAAGCCATTGAGCTATGGAGTCAACAAATGGATAGCAGGACTGGGCCAATTCATTAAAGGGAATGTTCATAGAGCGGGCTAACAGAGAAAAATTAAAATCCTTAGGCCTAATGCGTGAATTAATTCTAACTAGGGTGAAAGGGTACTTAAGAATCCTTAGATCGGGATCAGAATGAAGAATAGAGGATAGTCATGAACAAAGGGAAATTAAGAATCCTTTGCTATAGATCACAAGAAGTCACCTAAATTAAGGAGCAATCAAGAATTCCTTAACTTAGACTTGTGAAGAAAACATATAATAATGTGTAATAGTCAAGATAGAGTGCATTTAAGCAATTTCTGAAATATTATTCCATGTTATAACATTTAGATTTTAGAGATACATAAAATATTATGGAAAAAACGTGAAGAAAAACAACATTGAACATGAGAGAATACTTATTTGTATTTCTCTTTACATAAGAATCCTGTAAAATATCTTATCTTTATTCCTTGATCCAGTAAGCCAATCCAGTCATTGATACAATAGAATTTTTTATTTGAGAGAAAAAGTCTATAGCAATGTTTTGGAATCCACCCTACATACTTCGAATTGTGAAGTATATATACAATAAATTATTACAAAATATCTCAAAACAACTTAAGTTTTATTCTAGGAAGAAGATAGAGATAGCTAATGAACTATTTCTTGTTGTCCCCTTTATTGTGGTTGTGCTGGCTTTTATAGTGGAATTCGAACCTTTTAAGCTGGCTAATAGTTGTGGAATGTTTATACTGGAGTCTTATTTACTTTGATCTTTCATCTGATACTCTTTGACCCTGCTACATTGTTTTCATCTGTTTACCAGGCTGACTTCATATTTACTGAGTGGTAACTTTTAGTTGTCAATTCATCATAGTAAGTCAATCATAGTTTCCCACCATTCTGCATCTAGTAATTTCACACTAATCATCCTTTTGTAAATCTCATCAGCCTCGGTATATTTAGCAAAATTTGGTTAGGTGAGGAACAAATGTTTTACCTCATGCTCAAGGAAAAACAAGTTCTCAAATGTGTCATATAATACTTTTACTGTTGGCAGGGCTTTAATGGATGAAGAACGGACTTGTTCCTTAGCCAATTTTCTAAGTCTATCCCCATAGTCCAACTGTGTCACTAGTTTATCATGGATGACCATAGGAGTGGGCAGACCTTTCTCCTTCAAAATATGGAATTTAGCCATGAATCTATCAATGGCTACCTGCATATTGTGGCACTTTTCTTCCAAATTAAGCATAAGGTTCCTTTTGGAAAGGAGCTTCCTTATTTCTAAAATGGCAGTAGTCATATATTCTATATTTAGTTCTTGGATCTCATATCTATTCTTGTTGTTGAGGAAGTGGATGAGTCTATTTTCATCCTCTGGATTATTTCCCAACTCCTCCTTTACTTTCTGGATAGCTTCAGTAGCTACCCTTACTAGCTCTGTTTGCTCAAAAATAACTTGGATTGATGGCCAAATATCATTGAAAAAGTCAATGATATTGACCCACAACATTTCCTTGGTTTGTCCAAGTGGCTTTTCCATTGTTAAATCCTTCTCTAGGATTTTTCTTCTCTCACCCATTCTTAGTTCCTTATGTGTTTCTTCTTTTTGCTTGAGTTTGCGGTAGTTTGCAATCAGTTTCCAACTTTGCCACCTTTTCCTTTAGCCTTTTCATATCTATAGCCTAGATGGTGATTTTTTCCATGGCTTTCACAAGTTCTACTGCTTTCTCTCCTGATGTACTTGCTACTGATGTAGATTTTGTTGTTGCTGGCAAGGCTGTTGCGAGTGGAGTTGTAGGTGCCAAAGTTGTTGCTAGTGTGGATGGCAGTACTGTAGAGATTGTGGGGATAACATTTATTGAAGAGGTGGCCACATCTTCCTATTTTAATTGGATAAAATAATCCAATTCCTTTTTAGTCTCTTTCAGTTGGTCATTCAATTTCAAGACTAAGTCCATGAGTTCTTCATGCCCCTGCTGGGCTTCTAGGACTTCCAATGTTTGTGGATGATGCATCTCAGGTATCTTTAGCTGCTTCTTGAGTGTAGAGATATCATCATTTTTCTTCTTAATTCGCTACTCTCTGGCTTTTATATCCTTGTGATCATGTCCTAACTCAATTACTAAGTCCTCTAAGCACTTGATTCCTGTGTCCTTGGCCTATGAGGATGCCTTTTCCAACTGGAATTGTGTAGATATGTTGTTTAAGGAATTTTGTAGTTGGTGGGTAGCTATGGCCTTTCCTGTCAATGTGGAGTATATCATCTCCCCTGCTTGTTTGTGTAGCTCAATCTGGTCTATGGGATGGATATCCCTTGCCAGCACTTCAAAATCTGCTTTCTTGAAATCTGAGGCTATTTTTGGCCATTGAGTTGTAAGCTTGATAAAATTCATCTGCATTTTACCCTCTTTGATATCAAAGGACGACATTAGCTTTGTTTGATTGGTAGGGGTTGTTTTTAGGTACTGGGCATAAGTTTTGACCTTAAGATTCTCATTCCTTTCTTTCATTTCCTTGTACTTTCCTTGATGTCTTGGTCTTTGTCAGCAGGCATTCTGAAGGAAGATACTTCAATACTGAGTTTCCTTTCCAAGACCTAAGTTTGTTATGTGGAGGGTGTGCCTTCTGATGGGGGGATGGGCCTGCTGTTGTTTCCTTCTGTGCTGGTGAATTCTGTTGTTTCCTCTGTGTATTCCTATTTGGAGACAGGATTCACTCTCTGTCATTTTGCTTGGCTTGGATCTGCATAAGTCTATGAAGTGGCCTTTGCTGATGTGGTGGCCTCCTCCCTACTTATTTTAGGCTCTTCTCCTCATTTAGAGGAGTCTGCATAACTGAGGGGGTACTCATGGTTGTCTCTGGTCTGCTTGATTGCTCTGACCTGTCTAACTATTTTGGTTTGCTTGATTGTTCTGACACCTGTAGGAAAGAACCCTCATCAAGTTGTTTTTCTAGATTGATTAGAGCATTCTCTATGTCTATTCTAGTGCTATCTTAATCAACTAGGGTTCTTTCCACCCATTCTGATTGGTTGGAATAGGCTTCAATCTCAGGTATGGGATGGTGAATAAAAGGTCCTAGCTTGACCTTTTGCCTCTTCTTGGTGATGAATTCCAAAGGGTCATATCTCCAAACAAAACTTCTCTGGAACTTCATATTCTGTAGTATCAAATCTGCCTCTTTCCTAGCCTCCCTAGAGTTACATATGAAGGGACCTAGTTGGTCTTTTATTTTGAAATTGGCCTTCTTCTTGGAATTGGAAAAGTTTACTTCATCTGCATTGATAATTTTCCTATTGTATTCTAATTAAAACAACTTCATAGGGAGGTATCTTGGAAATTTATATGGTGGAAGCATGCAACCATATATCCTAATTTCTGTGTGGTTCTGGTAAAGGTACCAATCAGCCACTTTGGTCTGCTTTGACTGTTGAAGGACTCTCTTTATTTCTGGAGTGATTCGTGGAGGGGGGTTTCCATTCAACATTGTCATAACTGGATGTACAAATAAGTCAATGAAGTCTAAATAAGAGTATGGAGATTGATACTCATGGATTAATGGGCTCCAAAAAATCATTGACATGGGTTGACCCTTGGTGTCCTACTTTTGGAGGGTGAATGGGAATTTCTCTGATCGATAATATAAGAACATATAGTATAAAAAAGAGGAGTATTTGAAGACCCTTTCATTCCCCATTCTTGTGAACTGCTCATGCATCCTGTTAGCTATGAATGTGACAAATTCATAAATGGTTGCAAGAAGCTGTCCTAAGGTATAGATGGACATGAAAGCCAAGATAATTTCATCAATATACTCACTTTTGGAGTAACCCAAATCACAAGATATCATGGCTACAATATTTTGGCCCCAAGGGGAAAATATAGCTGCTACATATGGAGGGGGGTCTTTAGGGGTGTGATTCTCTTCTCTGATGAAGGTTTGGAGCAATTGGGCCAATTTTGTAGAGCTGAGTTTGGGATATAAGTCCAAAAAATATCCAATTTAGAGGGGAGCTAGGTTTGGCCCTGGTTGGAGCTACAACATTTCATTTATAGACTTAGCAGTGATGCTGAAAAGGACCTTCTAGTCATGAGACATGATGGTTTTATGACTTGGGACATAACAAGCATGGCACATATGCACAATTTTAGGAGAAATGCAGACTTGGGGGAACTGGTACTTGGCAAATTTGACTCTCAAAGGCCAATTTCATTAGCCTAGTTCGAGAACTTGTCCCTACTTTGGCAATGTATTTTGAGAAGGAACTTTATGACAATGGTATCTTTAATCTGGAAATATTTATCAGCTATGGGAAGGTGGTCTAGGTCTAAATGGGGTGTAGAGATGGGTCTCACATCCACAACAATAGGGACAACCATACTCAGTTCTTGTGGATTTGAGTATGGGGGGTAATTTCAAGTTTTTTAGTGCAACGTTGTTCTGCAAGGAGTAGGCTTAAGCTCTTGATTATTTTTAATTAATTTTTAACTTAACTAAAAACACTCAGCAACTGGTTACTTTGAAATTGACAGGGTATTGGTTAATTCTGGTTTAAATACCTAGAAGTGGGGTGAATTGGCTCTGAGCAGGGTGGTTGGCGACTCCAAGTGGTCAAATGGGCTTTTTATAGGCTGCAAGGCTGGCTGGGTTGTCTGTAGCATCTTTGGAGTGAAATTGTATGTGGGTTGATATCTTTGATGTTTGCAGGTGTTGTGCATGCGTACAAAGGCTTGCAGATGAAAATTCAGTGAGAACAAACAATTTTGGGGCTTTTGGCTTTTATACGTAAAAAGTTATCTTTTGGTGGGTACAAGGTGAATAGTGGTTAATTTGTCAAGTAGCGGGAGGGTAGTAAGTGGTTCACTTCGCACTGCTTTTGGGCGCTCGGTGGGATTTGGGAGGGGTCGCCCAATTCCACTAATTGAATCACACGTAGCATTGGGGGCTAGGGGGAAACCACTTTATCAGGTGGGTAAGGGACGGACATTCGGTTGGCCCGATATGGATGAGAGCCATCAGATGAGGAGGGGGATGATCGCGTGGTGATCGGTTGGAGAAGTTGCACGGAGGCTGGTGGGGGGCCCAACGACACTTAATTACATTGGTATCTGGGTTTAATAATGGCTTAAAGTGATATTAGGCTATGAGGGTAATTAACAAAGGATTAAAGGGGGTTTTATTAACTCGATAGTAGATCGATCAGTTAAAGGTTTTGGTTGGGTTTTAGGTGAAAATCATAGTTTATAATTAAACTAGGGCTTAGGGTTAATTTATACATAAGAGTTAAATATATATGGGAAATTGGGTTTTTATCAACATTTAATATAATAAAGTTAGTAATTAATATGAAAAATGGGCGGAAAAGGAAAAACAATAAGAAAAATGCATTTTTGTGAATTACATGTTTTTCACATATTTACATTAATACTTAGGGTAAAGCATTTTGTGGGTTTTTGGTATGAAAAGTGTTTTATATGGGGGAAAATTTCTTTTCCTAGGCAAAAAGTGTCTTAACCTTAGGAAAAGGAGTATTATTAGGAAAATGAATGAACTGAAGGGGGCATGAACTTTTATGAGAGTAATCTAGTACTTGATATCCATAAGTATTTGAGCCAAAGGTCTGGCCCCTCCAAAAGTTAGAGAAGTGCTCTGAGCCTCTTTGACTTGAAGGTTTTAAGTACTTTGAACTTTATTATGGGAAATTAGTTAAGTTGAGAGGTGAAATGAATGGAGGAAGTTAATTAATTGACTTTGAAATCCATTTGCATGCTTGATTGTCCATTCATATTTGGAACATATGATGAAAGATGATAAATATTCTTTTTGTCTAATCAATCATCATACTTCTGCAACCTTTCTTCTACTTACCCATCTACTTATCCTACCATTTTTTCTTCACTTTTTTAGGGTGCATTTAAGCTAGCAAACCCTTATCAATATTTTATTTTCTTTACATAGCAAACTATCTAAATCAAACCTTATATCATCAAAGGGCGTAGATTAAATATTTGAGCTCTTTTTTTTTCTTTTTTTAATTTTTTTTTTTTCACGTGGTTCACGAACACCTTCAATCAACGGGTGGCACTATGTCCACTGGAAAAATCTGGGCTGACGCCCCTCAGCCTACTGCAACACCTGACCCCAAGAGCTTTTGGGAATTGACCGTGTGACCTCCCATTTGGTGAGGCCCCGACTTGACCAATTGAGCTAACACTTGGGGCTGTTGTGCTCCTTTTATTTACTATACCTATCTAACTATCCGCCAAGATTACACTGTTTGGTCAGATTTTATTCTCTATCTATAAACATAAAATTGAAAACATGAAATAGCCAAGTTTAAACATTTTTACTATCATGGATTGTGGCAATGATTACAAGCTACACACAATCATTTATTATGCATAAAATTAAATAGGAGTGGCATTTTGACTTGCTCACTTTCATGGTCTTTTTGTTTTATTGGGGTTCATATTTTTCATCGTTTTTTACCTTTTCTATTACTTTTGTCCTTTGATTATTCTTTCAGGACATACACTCTTTGCATTTTTTAATTTTTTAAATGTGGAAAACCATTTGTAGAAAGCAAAGGTATGTACAATATTACAAGGCTTAATCTCAGTCATTCAAAATTATGACTCCTATTGGTATAGGAACCTAACACTACTCACTCCATGATAACTCTTATCTTCTCTAGATCTACTACTATACCTTCCTTGGAAACAATATGTCCCTAGTAATGTACCTTTGTCTCAAAGAACCTAAATTTAATGATCTTAACATACAATTGATTCTCCCTTACCAATATCAACACTATTGTTAAGTGTTTGGCATGCTCTTCCTCATTCTTATAATATATCAATATAGCATCAATCAATATAATGATAAACTTATGTAGATAAGGATGCATCACACTATTCATTAAGCACATAAAATTATTTGGAGCATTAGTCAAACCAAATGGATCTACAATAGACTCATAACTCTCATACCTAGTCTAGAAAGTGGCCTTGTAGATGTCATCTTATTTAATGCGTACCTGATGATATTCGGATATCAAGTCAATCTTTGACAACAATGTTTCCCCCTTCAACTAGTCTAGCAAGTCATAAATCCTTGGCAATGGATACTTGTTCTTGATGGTCACCTTTTTCAGCTGCCTATAATCAATAAATAACCTGAGAGTATCATCCTTCTTATTCACAAACAACATAAGTGCACCCCAAGGAGATACACTTGGCCTAATTGATCCCTTGTCAAGCATTTCCTTCAACTGCAACTTCAACTCTACTAACTCTAGTGTGCTTACCCTGTATGGTTCCATTGATGCTGGTGCTTCCCCTGATACCGAATTAATAGAGGATTCAAATTCTTTATGAGGTTGCAAATCTAAAATCTCTCCCAGAAACACATCCTAAAATTGTTGCAAGATCGAGTACCTATTCATAACTTGTGGATCCTCAACATCCTTACCTTTATCACTAGAAATACTTACTACAAATAATACACACCCTTTTCTGCAACAATAATTTTCCTCTATAGATTTCACCATTCTAACTGATGTAGCTTTCTTCTTTCCCTAGAATATTATCTGTTCCGAATTTCATCCAAGTGTTTGTCCTAGAAGTTCACATTAGTCATTTTAAGATGCAACCAATCCATACCCAAAATCATACTATATGATCCCAATGATAGTACATTCAAATGTGTTGAGGTAGGCATCTAATTCAACTCGAATGCACAAGATCTTACCCAATAATGAACTCTCTTCTTTGTACCTATAGGAAATAGCCTCCACCAAGATTCTGCATGCACTTATTTATTCAAACCACACTTATCCACTAGTTCATAACTTACATAATTATAATTAGATCAAGGGTCAATCAAACTAGAAACAACTTGATCACAAAGATTACCATCCATCTCGATAATAGATGTATGGTGATCCTCCTATTTGTTATCCAATGCTACATAAATATGTGGAATCCTCTGCCCAACATCCCCAACTGTCTGTAGGTCTTGTGCACAATAAATGTGAGGCCTGCCACCCTCATTATGTGGACAACCTCTCTTGAGATGCTCCTTACCAAATGTTAAACACTACAATCGTACCTTACCATTGCCTTTATGCTATTGTTCTCGAGGCTGAGGTCCATTAAACTTCTTGTAAGGTGCAACATTTTCTCTCTCACCTACATCCCGAGGTCTTCTCTTCTTTGGCTAGCATTTACATTTAAATTTGCCTTTTCCTTTCCAACCTTGATGAGACTCTTTCTTGTGCTTTTATTTCTCATAAAAATGCTTCAATTTCCCAATGACTTCTTCAAGTGTCTGAGGCTCATCATACTCAATCTAATCTATAAATTATAATTGTAATCCACTAAATAATCTATTAAATTTTGATTTTTCATCCTCAAGATATGGCACATACCTCAACAACTCTAGGAGCTTGGTTGTATGCTCCTCGTCTATCATAGAACCCATATTTAGCTCATATAATTCCTTGGCTTTGTTGTCGTAGTACCTTTGAGACAAATACTTCTTCCTGAAAAGTATCTTGAATTCATGCCAACTCAACACCTCTATCTTGATGTCTCTAACCCACTTCACATCTTCCCACCAGATGTTTTCTTTCCCTTCGAAGTTGAAGATAGCTATTCTAGCCTTCATATTATCTGTGTAATCATGCATCTCAAATAACTTCTTCATCCCAGGTAACCATGCCTCTCTATCTTCTGGTTTCTTAAAATCCCCATCAAAGGTAGGTGGCTTTTCTTTCTTGAACTCATCTATAAAATATTCCCAGTTGCTCCTCTCACAAGGACAATAATGATGATGATGATGATACTTGTCAGAACCAGAAATAGAATAAAACCTATGTCCATCACCTCACTTATCAAGTTTGTCAAAGAACCTGTGATCTCTGATCATGTCATCCCTATCCAATTTGTGTCCACCATGATATCTACTCCCACATGCCCCATTAATCCTGTCCTCTTACCCATGATATATCCTAAGTGGTCCCTGTCTCTACAAGTTTGACAAGCTCTAAAGGATCACTACATTAACATATGTCAGTTTCTCATGTGACTAAATGATTCTATCATTATCTGCTTTGCAACTTCTTCTTTCTACCTTCAAACTTATCAATGTGTCTGCTAAGTCAGAAGAGTTCCTACCACCATGCTACTCATATGATCCATAGGGAGAGTCTCGTGAACTGTAGTCTACCATTTTTCTAGTCATCTTTGATCTTCTTCCTGCAAGTACATCATGTCATCTTAAACCAAAACATAAAATAATCAACATACCTCAGTATAGTTCTCGGGATGATATCTTGTTTGCAAGATCAAGCATATTAGTGCAATACATGTATAAACATAATCATAGAATTATATAATCATCATTTAAAACATCTTCTAGCCAACATGAATAACCATACCAACCACATACCATGACCTAATGCATGGAAACTATAACCATGGAAATGTATGCATAATGACATATAGGCATTGACATGCATAACAAGTGCATAACCAACACAAACTCATGACAAATACCTCCAAAAAAACCGCCATCTATTTGCACATGGTGACACAACTGCAACCATGCCTACACAACAAGAAGATATACCACAAGCATCAAGAACACATATGCAATCAACATATATGCATGACCAACACATTCTGCCCATCCAGTCCAAGGGTTGAACCCTACTTTGTCACCACTCTGTAACAACCTCCTACCACATTTAACCAAGCTACTTAGGCCATCAGTGTAAACATGTGATGAAGAGTTACTATGATGTAATTCAAATCCCCATGTACAGTTAAGGAAGTGGCACCAAAAAAGCACAACAAATATAGCCTCTTTTAAGAGCTACAAAACCTCCAAGAGATAACCAATCCTTCCAAGTGCCCAAATTATGAGACAACTTGTCATTTTCTTGAGCTACACCCCCAGTCACTCCCATGACAAGCCATGCATGTGAATGATACTATCTAGTATCTCCCATAGCAAGGCGTGCATGCCAATGTAGCCTTTTCTAGGCAATTATGACCCATCGACCCCATATTTTGAGCCACTTTTTGAAGGTTAGGTCTGAGGCCTCTACCCAAAACTTCATGAAAATTCCAAAAGTGATAAATAACAATGAATTGAAGATACTAATGCAAACATTGGTACAAGGAATTGACCTGAACCCTAGTAGCCATGATAGGCATTTCGTCAAACATATCATAAACATGTAATCTATAGGTCATAACTACAAATCTAAGAATAGGGGTCTCATACTTATCTAAGAATCCTCAAGAAGAATTAATGCCTTATCGTAATAGTTTCATTATGATATATTAGCTCATACAATAATTATTCAGTCATTTACTAATACAAACATAACAAAATCCATGAATAAGATTTGTCATAAAACCGCGCCTATTGTTAGTGTCAGCCTTGTCTGCCTTCCACCAGTGATCGAATATGCTTTTACCATGTCTGTCAGGAGTCTCAAGATCACATTTTATCATATCACTAGGTTTACAGAGTAAAATTTGGTCACTAGCTAGTCTTTCTAGGAATGTTTTCATTCTTTTGGAAAAATCACACATGTTGGTTGCCTACCTCACTCAGATGAAGGTACCATAATAAAAAGAATGTTTTCATTACATCAGTCATCATCATCACCATTCCAATCCTCCTCATGTGTTCATTAATTCATTGGTGTTTCAAGGTCCATCATCATCATGTGTAATCCAACATTAATGAATCATGGAAAGCACCTCTTTGACATTAGCTTAATGAATTTGACAAGTTCTTCAGGATTTTAGTCTCAAAGGTTGCAGAAGAAGAAGTTTCAATGTTCAAAAGGTAAAAAACAACTTAGGTTTCAGCTCTCCAAAGTGGCTCAGTCTTAAAGGTGAAAAATCAGTTTTTGAAATGGTATGTGGGGCCCATTTCGTTTCAAAAAGGAATTATACTTGCCTATAAAAACCCAAAAATCCCCAAACTCACTTCATTTGTCTTCTATTTCCATTTTTTCATTGAGATCTCCCCTGCATTAGCAAGAAAAACATGGGTTTTTAGGCAAAATTGGCAAGCAATTGCAGGAGCTACACTTCCAGAGATTGTGTTGCGCTTCTGAGGTCGGCACTGCGCTTTTGGAAACTACACTGTGCTTCCAGACACTACATTGCACTTGTGCCAGAGCAGCTTGAAACCTTCCAGAAATCACCCAAACTCAAAATTGAAGCTTGAAACCTAGTTATTTTCCCCATGTACAGTTAAGGAAGTGGCACCAAAAAAGCACAACAAATATAGCCTCTCTTAAGAGCTACAAAACCTCCAAGAGATAACCAATCCTTCCAAGTGCCCAAATTATGAAACAACTTGTCATTTTCTTGAGCTACACCCCCATTCACTCCCATGACAAGCCATGCATGTGAATGATACTATCTAGTATCTCCCATAGCAAGGCATGCATGCCAATGTAGCCTTTTTTAGGCAATAATGACCCATCGACCCCATATTTTGAGCCACTTTTTGAAGGTTAGGTCTGAGGCCTCTACTCAAAACTTCATGAAAATTCCAAAAGTGATAAATAAAAATGAATTGAAGATGCTAATGCAAACATTGGTAAAAGGAATTGACCTGAACCCTAGTAGCCATGATAGGCATTTCGTCAAACATATCATAAACATGTAATCTATAGGTCATAACTACAAATCTACGCATAGGGGTCTCATACTTATCTAAGAATCCTCAAGAAGAATTAATGCCTTATCGTAATAGTTTCATTATCATATATTAGCTCATACAATAATTATTCAGTCATTTACTAATACAAACATAACAAAAGCCATGAATAAGATTTGTCATAAAATCGCACCTATTGTTAGTGTCAGTCTTGTCTGCCTTCCACCAGTGATCAAATATGCTTTTACCATGTCTGTCAGGAGTCTCAATATCACATTTTATCATATCACTAGGTTTACAGAGGAAAATTTGGTCACTAGCTAGTTTTTCTAGGAATGTTTTCATTCTTTTGGAAAAATCACACATGTTGGTTGCCTACCTCACTCAGATGAAGGTACCATAATAAAAAGAATGTTTTCATTACATCAGTCATCATCATCACCATTCCACTCCTCCTCATGGGTTCATTAATTCATTGGTGTTTCAAGGTCCATCATCATCATGTGTAAATCCAGCATTAATGAATCATGGAAAGCACCTCTTTGACATTAGCTTAATGAATTTGACAAGTTCTTCATGATTTCAGTCTTAAAGGTTCTAGAAGAAGAAGTTTCAATGTTCAAAAAGTAAAAAACAACTTAGGTTTCAGCTCTCCAAAGTGGCTCAGTCTTAAAGGTGAAAAATCAGTTTTTGAAATGGTATGTGGGGCCCATTTCGTTTCAAAAAGGAATTATACTTGCCTATAAAAACCCAAAAAGCCCCAAACTCACTTCATTTGCCTTCTATTTCCATTTTTTCATTGAGATCTCCCCTCCATTAGCAAGAAAAACATGGGTTTTTAGGAAAAATTGGAAAAAAATTGCAGGAGCTACACTTCCAGAGATTGTGTTGCGCTTCTGAGGTCAGCACTGCGCTTTTGGAAGCTACACTGTGCTTTGGCGCTGTGCTTCCAGACACTACATTGCACTTGTGCCAGAGCAGCTTGAAACCTTCCAGAAATCACCCAAAATCAAAATTGAAGCTTGAAACCTAGTTTTTTGATAATCTAAGCTTGTATACAAGTACAACACCTTGCTTACCTTTTCCTTTAGCAATATGAATTAAAATGCAAGATTTCTTCATCTAGGCTTTTAGGTGAAATTTTCATGTTATAAGCTAGGGTTAATGATAGTTAGTCTAGTTTTGATATGCTAAACATGTAAATATTTCATCTTACACATATATCCATGTTTAAAATACATTTTGACCCATTGAACCAACTATAAATCATCAAATTACCTCACCTATAACTAAACCCTAGCTCATTCCTAGCATTTGGGCAGTTTTCCTAAAAGCTCTATTTTTCATTTCTCACAAGCACGCATTTACCTCATTTCACCTCATTTAAGTGTCATGAGTTGTTTACAGTCCCTATTCATCTCCTAGAAATTCCCTTACCATTATTTCCACTCCTCATACCCATCATTTCATCTTTTCACTCATCCCTCACAATTTTTTCCATCTTCCAACTTCTAGGATTGCTATCATCATGGAGGGAGATTCTTCACGAGAGAGGAAAAGACACCATAAAGGAGGAAAAATTATAAGATATGAACCTACCAACTACAATGAAATTAATTCATCACCCTTCTTCAAGCAGTGTTTCAAAGATGTGAATTGTCTAGAGTTTTGCAGAAGGGTGTGAAGTAGGTTATCATGAACAATTGACAGATTGGATCACCACTCATTTGAAAGGGGAAAGTGTTGTCCTAGCTGGGGTTGAGTTCACATTTTTAGTGGCTGCTATTTCACTTTCTACAGGGATATCTGATCATGGATGATACTAGTTTAAGGGTATAAATTTGGATCTTTAACACTACAAGTCCTTCTTAAAAACACCACACAGGGAAACCCATACACGCATCATACCATTTAGGTACTTATTGGATAGGTATGCTCCATTAGTGAAGGTTTTCATGAATTTTTTCACATGTGAGGGAAGGTTTTCTAGATTGTATTCCTATCACACCTGGATTCTAATGCACTTCACTACTCAAAAACCTCTTAACATGTGCAATTACCTATGTTGGAGGCTTGTCAAAATGTCCAAGAAAGTATAGGTGAAAAACAAAGAACACTATCCTAGTATTTTTCATCATAGTTTAATCAATACTATAGTTCTCCATCAGCTTGCAGAGAAAAACATGACATGGGATTCTTTCATGGAGACAACTTTGAAATGGCATGAGATGAGTGTTTTAGTTCAACATCCAAACATGCCATCACAGCAGATGGAGGTAGGATCATCAAGCCAATCAGTGGAGGTTACTAAAGCACCAATACTTGAGGTGAATAGTATGTACCAAAGAGAAAATAGGCTTGTGTTTGCCTCTCATGTTGAGAAAGGGGCCAAGCCTTCTACATCAGCAAAACGAGGATCACAAGTAAAAGACAAAGACTTGATTGAGCATGAGTTTGAGTTGGTGGACTTGGAAACAGAAAATGTGCCTTAAAATATGTGCTAGACTATCAAAGAAAAAGACTCTCAGACCAAAGAACTCAAGGACAACATGGCAAGGGAAAGGTTTGTTATCTCATTCCTAAAACAAGAAAACAGTCAGCTAAAGGCTAACAACTCATTATGGATAAAGAGCAGGCTAAATTGTTGCAGAAACAAGGAAAAGGAAAATAAGTATTGGAGACCAATGAACCTGAAGAAACTAAAAGACAAGGCAAGAAAAACAGGCCAAGGACCAAAGGACTCAAGAAGGCATTGAAAGAGGAGAAAAAATATATCTTGATAGATGAAGAACTAGATATGGAGGACAAAATTTCCTTAGAGATTAATAAGAATAGGGATTATTAGCTAGATAAGGTCAATGACAACTTCGAGAATCTTCTTGAAAAAGCCAGTAGAGATAACCAAATACTAAGGCACATGGCACATCACTACCAGACCAAAAATATGATTTGTAACATCGAGGTCAAACAGTTGGAAAACAAGCTCAAAGAAACCCCAAAAGACCAAAATGAGAAGGGTAACTTAGGGATGCTTTATGAAGAATCCATGAGGGCTTAACATACCTCATTTTTGAGCTCATGAACAATTTTGGAGGAAATGTGAGAATTTTTTGTCTTTTTGTCTATTTTGGTGCCTAATTCAGAAAATTGGCTAGTTACAAAAGCGTAGTGCCTTGGCACTGCACTGTTTCCTCAGATCTCCAAATGACAAATGGATTGAATTTTTAGAAATATCATGGCATCCTCTCAAAACCCATTTCATCATATTTCTTAGAGAGGGCCTAAATTTTGAGAAGAAGGAGAAAACGGGGTAAAAAATAGGCATTTTTCCACTCTTCTTGATAGGCGCTGCACTTCTGGAGACACCTTGGGAGAATGAATGTTTGAAGGCCTTCCCATGGGTCATTGTAAAAAATTCAAGATGTTCAAGAAACTAGACTAGAAAATATATTTGACCATTCTTTCAGATATTCATTTGGACCTCGAGAAGGCACCTTATAGTGGGCTCAAAGTTGGTGTTGTGCTTCTATAAATTTCTGTCTTTTTCATTTAAATTTCAAAGTGTAAATTTCCTAGTTTTCAGTTTGACTTGGTCAAAGTCAAAACACTTGATGTAATTGAAATCATTTCAAGGACAGATGATGTCAGCATGAATAAATAGACATTATAGGTTGTTTTTATGGTTTATTAGGTGTCATTAAGGAAGAAAAATCCAAAACAAAGTCTACAAAAAGTGTTTGTATTTGAGCTTCTCACTCTCACCTATTGGTTGAGAGAATCTTGGAATCAGTTCCACTACCTAGGAGTTTCACTCCTAAAGGTGGGAAGTGGTTAAATTGAGTCTATATGTATTATTTCTCATTTAGAGAGAGGGGTTGGATTTTTTTGGAGAGGGCTTATATATTTATGTTCTCTTCAGCTAATACAGGAGTAATTGTAGCTATATTTCAAGAACTCTTGTTCAGTGAGTCTATGGTGTTGGTTTTCTCTTTCTATCAGTCTTTAATGGATAAATTGTCTCTCTTTACATGCTTTATCTTCTTCCTATGAATTTCCTTGCATTTATATAGACAAGAATCTTGAATTTAAGCTATGTTTATGTGGAATTCATACTTGTGTTTCCTTTCTCCTAAAGCTAATGAATTCATGATTTCACATGCTCATTAGTTTCTTTTAAACTCACAAATCTATACTACATTGAAAAACACTCCAATTTTCCCATAACACACTAATATCTAGCTCCTATTTATACTTGTTTATATATACTTGAAGCCTAGACCTAATTACTTTCTCTAAACCCTAGTCCAGCAAACCTAAAAACCCTAAATTCACAAGAACTCAAAACAAACTTATATATCTAGCCTAAGACCTATCTCTTTGCATATATTCATTGACAAATCCTTTAAGAGATCCCTCTCTGGCTTAGTAGGGATAACTACTGAGCTGAACGTGGTTTGAGGTTACCTCTTTCGATCTCCTCCTTTTCTTAGGAAATTGTAGGTGATAACACCTATAACCAACATATAACCAACAAAATAGAAATGATAGAATAACCATTAAAACCACCTATAAATAGTTACATTTACACATGAAATACCATAGGAAAATGAGTTCTTATTAATGTATGCATAAGGAAACCAAGTTAGGGACTTCCACGAATCACTTGTCCATATATTGGGCTGAGCCAAATCTTTCTTTTAGCTAATCACCCTCATGCCATATTCCAAGCATGAATGTGGGACTCACAACAAAACTAATCAAGGCTTCCTTGGGTCTTACCGCATATGCACCAAGATATTCCTAGGTTTGAAACCCTCATCAATACAACTAGGATTTACCACAATCCCATCGGATAACTAGGCTTAAAAAAGCATGGATTCCTATATATCTCTCCACCTAAAGTATGAGGAATTTATCCATCTCCACCTCTAGGCTTTACTGTATATCCCACCATTCACTAGTCAAGGATTCCTAGGCTTGAAGAGGCTCAACCCTCTAAGATTTACCATATATCCTGTCATTCACTGGTCACCTATTCCTAGGCCTAACAAGGTTATACACAATTAGGCTTTACCGCAATCCCACCATCTAGGGATTCATAGGAATTGCGTTTCTCCCAGGAGACCACCCCACTCAGTTTTGAAAACCATCTAGAAATCCATCTCAACCAAAACAAGAGAACCCCATCACACCATGGCTATTCAGAAATGGAAAGACAAGGTTGAAAACCACTTTCACACCTAGGAAGACCCATGTCAATGACATCAAGAGAAATAAATGCACACATGCATGTACCGTGCATGCAAAAAATAACAAGGAAATCATACATGAAACTCGATACCTACAAGTAATCTTGTTGTATTTGCTTGATCCTTCTCTTCCTTGCTTGATCTTTGCATCCTCTTTCTTTCTTTTCCTTCCTTTTCCTTATTTACCCAATTCTAGAATGCTCCAAGAATACTCTAAATTTTCAAGAGTATGAGAGAGAGAGAGAGAGTAGAGAGAGCTCCAAAAATGAACTAAAAAGGGATTGTGAACTGATCCTCATAAGAATTTTTATTAATAAGGCCTCTATTTTCTTAAAATTCCATTATTTCCCTTCATTTTCTTCCTCACATGCAACCTGTGACCTTTCACCCTCCTTTTCTCATGATTTATGTTACTTTCATAAATAAAATGTCAATTAATGCCACTTTCTTTCCCAAATCCTTTTCCACTGCCTTTGCTAACTTCCTTAGCCATAATAAACCAAATGAACACCCACACTAGGATGTTTTGCCCACAATTCATCTTGGAATAAGTGTCCCATGGCCTTGGTTATTATTTTTCCTTTATTTACATTTTTACATGGAATTTTGACTAGGGTTGTTACAAAAAATTAACCGAGTTCTCCAGAAGAACCAATGCTTATGGGTGGTCATCCCCAATTTGATAAAATCAGAATCACACCTCCACCTTAAGACAGAGTCATGGATGTGTGCAATGTCATGTTTGATTAGCTGAAGAAGAGTATCATGCAGCATAGGCATATATAATTCGTAAATGATCATCAGAACATAGTCTCACTATCTAAAGAAAAGGTGATAATTTTGAATACTAGATGGAATCCAAGGATAATAATGGTGGAAAATGTTACGTTTTCTATAGCAGTACAAGAAAAATCTAAATATATATTAAATGAGAATGCACTATAAAGGAGAGAACTATCTACACTGAAGCAATAGCAGGAACACCTTGCTATGGAAAATCAATGGTTATCTTCACACATCTCCAATACAAAAGAATGGAAGTCAACTGTGCAGGAGGAACTGGGGCCAATGGAGGAAACCATGGCATGATTATATGATGATATTGTACTTCTATAGTAAGTGCTGGCAACTCTCATTTTAATTTAGAAGAAGGAAAAGGAATTCTTAAAGCTCCCAAAAGTGACAAGAAGAGAAGTCAACCAACTTCAAGAATGGGATACCAAATATCAAAATGTACCACAACACTTGGTTAGAAAGGACAAGATTGTTGTTAAAATGGATTGAGTACAACTGAGACTCCACCATCAGAATTACAACTATCTTGGATAGCATGTGTCTAAAACTATTTCTGCTTATAGTCACCTGGACAATGATTTCTAGTCTCTAGCACAAAAACATGTGATGCCATCAGTAGGATCACTTGATGAAATAAGAGGCAGGGAAATCATCTTTAAGTAAATGAGGTAGTACATAGAACATATCAAGAAAGCATCAGAAAAAGAAGGCTTTTATATCATCAAATATGTTATTCTACAATATTCAATCACACCAGTCAAAGATCGCATGAAACTCTCATGGATATGAAATAATGTACAATAAATATCCAAGACCATATTGAAAAAAGTGTTGGAGGTGAAGATGCGTATGCAACAAAATTATTGGTTCAAGTTCAAGTCATCTCTACAAAGTTCAAATCATGACACAAATACATCACCAATGAGGCCCATGTGGTCTAGGTATATTCTCAGTGCAAGCACAAACAATTCCTCTAGCTCGAGAGAGCGGGTCTAGCCACAAACAAATAATCCATGGAAAATCTCCTTAAGCTAGAATCGATTAAGAGACCCTACCTCTTAGAACACTATTCCACTTGGTGATGGTCCTACTTCCTCACTCTGGTTATCTTCTGTTTCCTTCCTTCTAATACCTGAAACAAGAAAACAACAACAACAACAACAAATGTGACAACATGCAATATTGTATTCAACCTACATAATAGGTCAAGGAACATTAAGCCATAGAGATGTAAAATGACACTTTATGTAGGAAATCAATCAATAGTTTCATTAATATAACTTAGAAAGAGATTACAACTTGTGCCTTGACGTTGTTGGTCTCCTTAGACGTATCCAAGTTCCCACACTTCTGCTAGCACTTCATGGATAGCCCCAAAAAATGGAATTTTAAGGCTTCTTTCCCTCTAGTCTCAAACCAAACCAAAATCACACTATTCTCCCTCAAAAACACACTAGAAAGCTATAAACTATAAATGACTTGTTGGTTATTCACACTTGCTCCAAAAATCCAACTAGATTTTGATTTAGAGAAAGAGAGGCTTATATATCTTGGATGAATGGGAGATGGTTCCTCTCATTATAGGAGAAGGTCTTCTCTCTTGAGGTTGCTCCATCCTAATAGGGGAAAGGAGCCCAAACTGATTTCATCAGCTCTATCTGTCCCAACCGTTTACCAGACTTTCGTAATGAAGCTTCTAGACATAGAAGCTTCAACTCCTTATTTAAAAAATCTTCCAAAAGAGGATCGACGCAACTAGAAAAGGGCTCAATCAATCTGATTGGCACAAGGGTTAGTTTTAAGCTTTGTAAATTGTCGCGAGAAGAAAACTGGTCAGTAGTGTTGGTCTTGTAAACTAGGATAGAAGGAAGATTCTTTGGAATGATGTAAAGGGGGATTATTCTGCACATGAAGAGGTACATATTGGGAGTTTCTTTATAATGGGAAAGCATGTCAGGTACATTGTAGAGGTCCTCCAGGATCGTAGATGGGGAGTACAAGAATAGTGATAAAATTCTATGAAATAAATGCCCCCTAATGTGTGAAGGTCGAACGAGAGTGAGGGGTGAAATGCTTTATAAGTGGAAGCGGTGAACCAGATTCTATCATCGAAAAACTTGCAAGCAAGCATATATACATATACATCACTGAAAACTCTGAATAATGATACATGAATCATGGTATGGACATAACTATCCCGAGAATGATCATGTAAATGGACCCAAGGTATGGGCACAACCATCCAACAAAAATGATCATAATGAAACCAAGGTATGGTCACAGCCACCCAAAAATGAGAAGGATCACATATAACAACTCATGGTATGGTTGTAGCCATCCATCTAAAAGAGACATGTATATCAAGATGACAGTGTCACATTGCCTCACAACCTAGACTTGTATAATCTTAGCCTAGGGTCTTGTGCTCCAAATGACCCAATCAACATACAAATCCTAACATGTGAATGAATGCATTGAAGTCGAACATGCTAGGAAGTCGCTTGATTACTGGTCAATGATGTGAACCGTTAACAAGCACGAGAGAAACCACCAATAATGATAATGGCTCTCAAGGTACTCACAACACAGTTCATGGAATGTGAATAAAGAAACTGATGTCGAACACCCATGAAATCACTCGATTGAAAGACAATGATGTGAACTTTTCATCGAGTGAGAAGTACATTACATTAGGGCATGCAAGCTCTAAGGTACTGGAAGGGAGTCTCTCGATCAACTTCTTGGATAATGAGCTGAAGTCAACAGGAAACGACCATGTCGAAGGAGAGCCATGATGTATCCCAGATCATCGACATGACACAAAGGGATGCAAATGATTTTATATGATATAGAGAATCGGGAGTAAGTGTAACTATAGAAGGACTGAATCTTGAACATATTGGCGACATGATTCCAAAGTTTGGGAGCTATTGGATCCATAGGATCGGTGGTAATGATGACGTGGCTGAGATCCAATGGAAGTCAAAATTGAGTAGCCCAACCCGGGAAGGTCAAATGAAAAGGACGATATACCAACCCAACACGAAGGAGAAAGAGTCATGTTTAAGAGTGAGCTTCTGACATGACTGTCCGAATTTCAAAATTTTCTCCCACCATTTATGGCAGGTAACCCAATTATTTTTTATTGTAAGCTTAAAGGGGATAGCATATGCTTGCACTGTAAGTTCATCCTTCGGATGAATCCAACCTAGTAAGTTTAATGAGCCCTAGAAAGGAGAAGCTCATGTTCATCATGGTGAAAAATCCAATGTCGTTTAATGTTTTAGAGAGTCTGACAAAGGTGCAACTTGGTATCTTTTTCATTTTTATATATTTTGAAAAATACACAGAAAAGAAAAATCAACATGGTCCCTTTTCATACATTTGTGTCTTTCGAGTCCGAAAAGGTAAAGAACCATGCTCAAGAGAACTGCTTGACCATTTTAGTCAAGGAGTACCTTTTTCATAAATAGTGCATCCTAGCCCGAAAAAGGGTTAAACGTATATTAGGTGAATGACATTTTGAAACGGAGAGTGCACTAACATGTGGTCCTAAATTAGACATTGTCTCGAGGTCGGCTCTCATGGTGATTGCTAGGGTTTAACAGCTCTTTCTAGGTTCAGTTCTTGCCGCGGCTCTCTCTGCAGTAGTTGACTAGAGCTTATGCTGGAATCTGTGTTTCTCTCACGGGTGATTCTATCAAGAAACCAATATTCTCGTGGGTCTGGAGGCTGTCTTCTCACGCCTCGAAGCCCTGCTTCGACGGGGTCAAGGGCTGACCAGTAGCATGGAAGCGGAGGGGTCCAGTGGAGCCCCTACTTTCAAGCAGATAGTCCTACAGAAACAGAAAAATGATAGAAAGGAGGGGGTCAGAATCTCAGGGCTGGACAACAGCAATCAACCTGGCAGTGGAGATAGGGTTCAATCTCAAGGGAACACTGACAAGACAAAAGAAACAACGCAGGGCATAGGCCCAGAAACTAATAACCTGACAGGAGCTAAAGACAAAACTCCTGTAATAATTAATTCCTCAGAAAACAAGAAACGACAAGGGCAGGATGAAAGGAAGCAAAAGGGGAACAGACAAGGTAGGCCGGAAAAGGAGGGGGAACCTAGTTCAAACCCCAACACACTCTCTTCAAGAAGTGGAGCCTGCAAACCGAAAAAGACCAAAAGCTTACGGGTAGTTATTACGGACCCAGAAATTCAAGCTTTTAGGGAGCACATGGTGGAATGAGCTATCATATGCAAGTTCATGGGTATTTCGCTGTCTGAAAAAGCTCTGTGTCACTGGATAAAACTACATTGGAAACCTCGTGGAGATGTTAAACTTCACCTAGGAGCCAAAGGCTTCTTCACTGTGGTCTTCGCCAACCTTGAAGACAAGGATCGAATTTTTGAAGGTGGCCCGTATTTTATGGCTTCAGCAGGACTGTATATGAGACCCTGGAAGCCGAACTTTGCCGCGGAGAAGGAATCCTTTACCCAAGTCCCAGTATGGATACACTTATTCTCTCTTCCAATAGACTACTGGGGTCTGACTGCACTGAAACAAATTGGTGACAAGTTGGGTACTTTCATCAAAGCCTCTGAAGCAACTCTCCAGAAAAGATATACTTATTATGCCCGAATTTGTGTTGAAATGGATGTCTCTGGAGCACTACACGAAGGACTTTGGCTGGAATACAGGGACGAGGAATACTTTCAGGATATAGACTATGAGAAGATTCCCTTTCGCTGCCAAAAATGCCATGAACATGGGCATCTGTTAAGGGACTGCCCAAAGATCAAGAAGGAGCAAGAAATCGATTCAGTTCAAGCCCACAAAGACACAGAAGTTTTCCTCAAACCCAAATCCAAACACAAAGCAAATAGACGAAAGAATATCAGAGGAAACGGGGAAAGAAATATCCACAACAACCCGTTTGTGCTCCTAGACCCGGAAACTGACTCAGAAGAAAAGCACAAAGCTCCAACTTCAGGAGCAGAAAACGAAGAAAAAGAAACACCCACAGAGAAGGATACGCATGCAAAGAACTTTAACAATGAGGTTCAAATGCAGGAGAGAACAGATGATATGGAGGAAGAAACGGATATGTTAACCAGTGATGGAAGCAGCGAAGAACAAGATTGGGAGAATGCACTAGCAAGAGAAGGTCTGAACTTACCAGCAATGGCTGAAAACTGGAAAGCCAAAGGGATAGAAAACGCGTCAGAGGAAGAAATCAGAATAGTTAATGACCTCTTCATAGCAAGGCAAAGAGCATTATTGGAAAGGCAGAACAGGAAGCTAGGTGTGGCGAAAGGCAACAGTTCTCATTCAAAAATTCCCCTATGGAAAACATCCAGTTCCAAACAAAAGAAGAGAAGAGGTCGGAAAACAAGTGGGGAAGCACTACAAGAGTTAGGCATGATCATGATAAACTCAGGGAAAATGAAGGCACTCACCGCCTTCAATTTCTTCCAATAAAAATCAGTTTTCTATGAAGATAATCTCGTGGAATGCCAGAGGGCTCAACAGCCAGGCGAAATACAGGATTTTAAAACGGAAGATCCAATGTCATAAACCAGAAATCATGTTTTTACAAGAAACAAAATGTAGCAGCCCCAACATCACCAATCTATGCAGAAAACTGGGAGATCACATGGAAATCCTAGAAAATGAAAGTCAAGGAAGAGAAGGAGGCTTCGCCACCATGTGGGATTCAAGGGAAATCTAGATGCTTTCGGCTGAAGCCAACAAGCACTTCATGGCGACTGTATTCCAACCTATAGGTAACTCTGGTTCCTTCCTCTGTATCAACATTTACAGTCCTCAGAAACTAGAAGATAAGCTATCTTTTTTAGAAGCTCTATATAAAATTATTAGAAGATATCCAAGTTCAAAGTACATTTTGGGGGGTGATTTCAATATGATAACAACCCTGTTGGAAAAAAAAGGAGGTCTAAGAAAACTAAACAGAGATGCGGAAGCCTTCGCCACCTTCATTGAGACCGCCAAACTTGTTGATGTCTACCCCAAAACTGGTTCCTTCACTTGGAACAATCGAAGGGGAGGTGAAAAGCTAATAGCCTCCCACCTGGATAGATTCTTAATCTTAGAAAGCACCATAATGGACGGCACCACAGTTGAATCAGACATCCTTCCCAGTGGGGGATCGGATCACTGACCAATCTCGCTCATTGTTGAAGTTTCAAGTACCCCTAGGAATAAACCCTTCCGATTTGAAAAGTTCTGGTTAGAACACCCCAACTTCCAGGAAATGATAAAGAAATGTTGGTTGGAACCTTTGGAGCACAGTGGATCCAAAATTTTCAATCTCCAAAAGAAGTTAAAAATGACCAAACAACAAATAAAAGAATGGAACAAAACTGTCTTTGGTAACGTCTTCCAGGAGAAGATAATTCTCGAGAATAAATTGGAACAGATCCACAGAGAAGGCGCAACAGGAAACCTCAGTGCTGAGGCTCTAGAGTAGGAAAAAATTCTCTCACAGCAATGGCACAATCGCTGTTCACAAGAAGAAACCCTATGGAGACAGAAATCAAGGATTCAGTGGTTGAAAGAGGGAGAGCTGAACACCAAATTATTCCATAGATCGGCGCTAGACCGCAGAAGCAGTAATAGAATTCTAGAATTGAAAAACGATATAGGGGAAATCCTAAAAAATCACAATGAAATATCTGCACTGCTCTCGGACCACTTCAAATAGATTGCTCAGGAACCTAACATAAACAGAGAGAAAGCCATCAAGGAACTAACTACAGCCATCCCGAAGACCATAACCGCAGATTAGAATTGGGCCCTGTGTAGGGAAATTTCCATGGAGGAAATAGAGGAAGCTATCAGAAGCATGCCTAATGATAAAGCTCCAGGGCCAGATGGGTTTACCATTAATTTCTATAAAGCCTGCTGGAGTATTGTTAAACAGGATGTGCGGGAGGTGGTGGAAGATTCCAGACGATTGGGAACTATTCTCAAATCCCTCAACTCTACCTTTATTGCACTCATACTTAAAGTTGAAGAAGCCAAAACCCCTGACAAGTTCAGACCTATTGCCTTATGTAATGTCATATACAAGATTATATGAAAAGTGATAGCCAGCAGATTGAAAATGATTCTCCTGGGCATTATCTCTGAAGAGAAATTGGGATATGTGGAGGGCAGACAAATTTTCGACAACATCCTTTTAGCTCAGGAGATGATTCATTCCCTACATTCAAGGAAAGAGGCAGGCATGCTTATGCAATTGGATCTTTCAAAGGCCTATGACAAAGTCATCTGGAAGTACCTCGAAGCAGTTCTAAAATCTTTTGGCTTTTGCAGCACTTGGATTAAGTGGATTATGGCTCTAATCAAATCTCCAAGGTATTCCATCCTTGTCAACGGAGCTCCCTCCGCTCCCTTCGCTCCTTCCAGAGGAATCAGGCAAGGAGATCCCTTATCCCCTTTTCTCTTCATCATCCTAATGGAAGGCCTCAGTTGTACCATAGCTAAGAAGAAAGCGGAAGGTAAAATACGAGGTCTTCAGCCCATAAGATCGCTTCCAGCTACCACGCACCAACAGTTTGTCGATGATACCATGTTACATGGCACTCCCACAGTGAAGGAGGCGATTGCTTATAGAGAAACCCTAGACCGCTTCAGCCAGGCCTCTGGTATGGAAATTAATTTCTCTAAATCAACTATCTTCTTTTTCAACACCCACCCGGCTATTCAATCTCACCTAGCCCAGCTTTTAGGATTTAGGATTGGTTCCCTACCTTCGAAATACTTAGGGGCTCCTCTGACTCTCAAACCCTGGAAAAAAGAGCATTTGGAGAAAATTCTCACCAACCTGAAGAAAAAATGTTCACACTGGACGAACAGAGCTCTAAATTGAGCAGGTAGCCTAGTCCTAACCAAAGCCGTCCTTCAAGCCATTCCGCATTATCTTCTATCATTGCTCCTGGATCCCAAAGGTATTCTGCAACAAATAAGAAATATCCAGCGTTCATTCCTTTGGAGCGGTAATGGTGAGAAGAAAATGTGGGCTCTTGTTGCCTGGGACAAACTCTGCATGTCAAAATCTAGGGGGGGGCTGAATCTAGTTGATCCAGAGGTTGTCAACCGAAGTTGTGGAGCTAAATTATGGTGGAGATGGATTGAAAACCCTACCTTACCTTGGGCTAAGCACTGGAAAGAAAAATATGTCCCGGATTGTGACATTCAGGAACTCATCAGACTGCAGGAAACCCCGGAAGGCTCACCCATATGGATTCATGCCAAGCTAAACAAAAATCTCGTTCAGGATAACAGCTTTTGGGAAATTCGTAACGGCAGGCTAGCTCTGTTCTGGGAGGATGCCTAGCAAAAACTACCCAAACTCGACTCTCCAGAATTACTTAATATAAAGCAAACCTATCAAGCTCAGGGCAGATACAAAGTTAACCAATACTGGCATCAGCACAGCACAGACGAAAATTGGAGGGACTAGATTAACTTTAACCCTGAGAATACAGAGGCCAACAATCCTACAGTTCAACATTTTAATGAGCGCATCCTAAAAAGAACGATCAGGAAAATGGAAGAGGATGACAAACTCAGGTGGGGGCTCAAGGGAAATGGCAATTTCTCACTGAAAGAAGCCAGAAATATCTTAGAAAAGAACGAACAGGGAGAGATCCTACCCTGGAGGAGCAAAGTTTGGGATAATCTTCTATGGCCCAAAATCAGAACTTTCCTATGGCTCCTAATGAGAAATAAGACCCTTACCTGGGACAATCTTTGCAAGAAAGGCTTCGAGGGACCCTCTCGATGCCCTATGTGTCTTGAAGAACTAGAATCTTTGAACCATCTTTTCAACACCTGCGAATGGGCATCGCAATTATGGGGCTGGATGGAAGGGATCCTCAACAGCTCGGACCGGAAAATAGATTCAATTCACAGCACTATTCTGAATTGGAGAACAGACTTTTTGGGAACACAAAGAGTCAACAGCATTTGGAAGTTGGCACCAGGATTTCTACTTTGGTCTATATGGAAGGAGCGCAACCGAAGAATCTTCCAAGATGAGTACAGGAACATCAATTTCTCAAAAGACAGCATAATAACCAACATCCAGCAATTAATTCAAACCAAATGCAGAATGGAAAGCAATGAAAATCCTACAGCACTGGACTTACAAATTTTAAAAAGCTTCCGGCTGGAGGGAATTGTCAATCACACTACTTCGCAACACAGAATTCCACCACCCTCACCAAGCGATACTTGGCAATGCCCACCGGTTGGAGGTCTCAAATTGAATTTTGATGGGGCGTCACGCGGCAACCCTGGTTTGGCTGGAATTGGAGGTGTTATACGTAATCAGCAGGGAGACATTTTGCATATCTACTACAGAGCGCTTGGAGAAAGCACTAACAATGAAATGGAATTTGCAGCCCTGGAACATGGCCTTAGAATTGCAAATTCCCGAAGCCTCCATAACCTAATTGTGGAAGGGGACTCCTCTCTGGTCATTTCCACAGCACAAAAATTACAAAGGGGGATAAAAGCTAACAAGGCCATCAAGCATTGGAGATTAGCCAAAGTCACTGAGAGCATTGCAGAACTCATGGAGGGAATGCAGGGTCTTGTCTTCCAGGCGATCCGACATCGAGCAAACAGGGTGGCGGATTACCTGGCGAACTATGGAGTAGACAGTCAGGGAAGCGGATGGGACAGCTGCTGGGAGGAGGTGAATTGTCCGAATTTGAAAGCCCGATGTACACAGCTGGCACAACAAGACGTGACCATCAACGACCGAGCCTAACCGGTGACGGTCCCTTTCACCGGCTCCATCAACCTGATAATGGGAGCAATAAATAGGTATTCCATCACACCTATGGGAGGATTGGACAGAAGAAGCGGCGGCTATCAGTGCGGGGCAGAACCCAGCATGGGAACCATCAACAAAGATCATGCCACGAGGTTATCCGTAAGAACCGTTTGAGAAGAAAGGACAAGCATTTCAAGCATAAGAGAAAGGCAATTAGAAATTCTTATGCGCCTGCAGGAAAAGATTATGAGAATCGTGTGAACACCTTCAATATTAATTGCAATAGTACCACTTCTCTCGCCCCTATGGAAAGCCACTCTCGGGATATTTCCATGGCTCCAAGCTATTTAACAAGGGGGTCGAACTCGGTTTCCAACACCTCTTCCCTTAGTTCTGCCAGCACCAACAGCAAGCAAGCTCAGGAAAGGCTTTGCCGTAACAGGTTTCATAAGATCAGAATGGATGCGTCCATCCGTAGATGCACGGGGGCTAACCAGGATCTGCACAATGTGTAGAACATGTATGTTACTAGAGCCTCAACAAGAAGCAAACGAAAAATTGTTGAGTTGGAGGCTAAAGTCAAGCAGGAAGAAGGTACCAAGCAGGAGGGAGCGGCTGCAGATGAGGTTGATTGGATTTGTGACCCGGGCACACCAGCTAAAAGAGAAACCCAATTCATGCGAACTAAGGTGGAAAGTTGGAGGATGAAAACTCTCCTGGCGAAAGCCCTGGAAATGACGGAAGCGAATAAGAAGAACACTGAGAAGGAGCACCCTGCCCCGGGCGGTCAACCTAGTAATCTCTCCGCTAGCCAGGAGTCTTGGGAACGCAGAATCTCGGCTGTTCAGGAAGGGGTGGATATTGTCAACAAGAAGGTCACCCTGCTCATCAGGCTGCTCAGGAAAACTATTAGCCAGGACCCTGTGGTACAGGAGCAGAAGATGAAGGAAGCCTAGAACTTCCAGTCCATGCAGGATCTGCAAGACAAAATGGACAAACATTTCCTCGATGTGGGTCTGGACATCACCAGCAGGCTGGGTGGCTTCCCGTGTCCGGACGGATTCCCTTAGGCCCCAGACTCTCGTGGCTCAGTTTTGGCTGCTTCAGCTTTCCTATGGTTTGTTTCATGTCCTCTTATGTCATGTGTCGTTTTCGGGTCTATGGTCGATCTCGGGTCCATGGTCGATTTCGGGACTATGTGCCGATTTTAGGTCTTTTCGTCTCGGCCTTGTAAGTGCTTTAGTTTAAACTGCCTTTTTTGTCAGCTCTTAAATGCTATACCTATGATCTTAAAATAGCTGCCCTGTGTGGTGAGCTTTCCAGGTTTTTGTCAAACTTGCCTGTGGGCTTTTTTGTTTCATGGCAGTTCGCTTCCAACGCTTTTGCTCTGCAAGGCTATAATGTTCTACTTTGGTTCCTGTCTGCCTTGGCAGACTCGATGTAAATATTTTATCTTTTTTTAATACAACTTTCTGACTTACAAAAAAAAAGAATGACATTTTGAAACCTTTTACGAGTTCAAAACGTGAAGATCTCGACAATCATTTTGTGTTTAAAGAGTCGGAAATAGCTTGAAATCATACCTCCCATTTTATTCTCTTTTACAAGTCAAAAAGGCAAAAATACTCAGCAATTTTTTCATTTGAGATTTACAAGTTGAAAAAAGAACTGAAAGATGACTCCAGTACCATCATCAACAATCCATCACCTGTTTTTGCACAAGAAAGGTGAATGCATTATCCAGTTCTAAGGAAAAATAGGTCAAAAAGTACTCAAAAACCCTAATATTTCATGAAAAAATGAATAAAATGGGGAAAAAGTAAATATTTTTTACCATTTACCATTTTACCTTTGTGTGAAGATCTTTTTACCTGCTTGTGCCCTAATTTTTCTAGAGCAAATTACAGTAGATCTGAGAGGTCATTCGCTGAGCTGTCAGTTGCAGGTAAGAGCCAAGATGTTAAGCTCCATTTTCGTATTGATGTTTCTTGTTTTTATCCATTTTTTGCATTTCATGGGGAGCTTTTGGAAAAAAAAATTCGCCCTCACTCGGCGTGATTTTTGGGCAGGAAATCACACCAATCGAGGGTGGTTAAAATGGACAACCGCGCCGTTGATGCCACTATTTTTAAAACAATCGTGTCGACGCTGTGAGAAACAAAATTGCATGTTTTTTTACTCAATTTGGTCATTTGAACCCAAATTTTTCTGGACAAGGATGATCATTGACTTGATTACATGCTTTTTGCAGGAAGAAATCATGAAAAATGGTGGATTGGAAAGAACGTGAGCATGAGTATATTGATACTCAAGTAATAGCTTATCCAAATTTCTTGGAGGCTTTGAGGAACTATGGGCTCCTAAAATTATTTCTTACACTAGATCTAGGGGCCCAACCTAAGTTTCTATGGTACCTAATCAGTCTTTGTGATGTGAATCAGGAAATTTTCATCATCGCTAACAAAGAGCTAGAGTTGGAGACTTCAGACATTTATCTCATCACAAGACTGTCTTAGAGAGGGGAACTAGTCAACCTATATGTGTCGAGGCTGATTGGGGCAAGTGTGGCTATGCTACTTGCCAAACATTCCTTAGAATCTCTCAAATCCAGAAGTGGCAAGATTGAGATTATAAGTGTTCGGGATCTTGTGTTGAGATTGCTACTATTGACCATCAACAGAGTGGCTGGGTCCCAAGCTCCAAAAGAGACCAACAAGTTGAATTTTCAATACGCTATCGACTGCATGGCACCCACCATCTTTAACTGGGTGGGAGCTATGAAAATCAACATGAAATGCCAGCTATCAAAAGCTAAGGCGGGACACCTAAAGTAGTTTTTCTTCAGATTTGTGCTAGTGACATTCTTCCTGGAACGGGTGTCGTTGTTCTAATACCAGCTAACTGAGGTAGATCCGGTGATTCCACAAGACCCACAGATGGTTCGTTGGAGCGATTTTATGCCCAGGGTTATAGGGGGTCAACAGATGTCCTATAAGCCCTCCTTTTTCTAGTGGCTACGATGATAGTTGATTGTAGTGGGGGATTTGCCTTATAGCGGTACCGACTTCCATGGAGATCCTGATATGCCGTTCCCAGAAGGGGAGTATTTTGATGACGAAGGTAGAAAAAAACAATTTTATTTATTTATTTTTTTTATGTTTTTTACTTCTTTTTGAAATATATGTGTTCATGACACTTCGATTTTATGAATGCATATGTTGGACCAGAATGCCTTGTCGGGTTGTCCCCGATCACCAGGAATGTTGCTCGATAGTTTGATGTCTCTCGTTATAATCTCGAGGGTTTTTCTCGTGGGATCCCAGAGTATATTCGGATGGGTGATTTCTTTTGCCAGTACCAGAGGCATATGGTGGGGGTGTTATATCAGATTCACCGACTACTAACTCACATAGTCTGAGCAGTTACATGCTATCATGAGCAACATGTTGTTTAGTGCATAGGTCTAGCATTCCATATTTTTGAGGCCTGCAAGCCATGGATGTATAAGGCTTGCTAACCATCGATTTATTTCAAACACACATATTATTTTTTAGGTTTTGATGTATTATAAACATTATCGGCAAACATATATATATGTTGTACTTCCTTGCTTACTATGGTACAAATGTTTTTGTTTTTGAGTTGTTACATGTTTCGCAAATTTCTATCCAACACATAATTAGCTAATGCATCTGTTAATGTATTCATGTGTCGAGGAATATGATGATATGTAATGTAATCAGAATTTATCTCTAGCAGACAAAGACGTAGATACATTCTAAATATCTAAGGGTTTCTGACGGAATATTGCCCATTAAGTTGAAGAAAAACAGGTTGTGAATCAAGGTTGACAACCAATTCCTGGATGCTAAGAGCAATACCTTCTGACAATAATTTGATAATCATGCTATACTCAGTGATGTTATTAGTTGTGCGACCTAGACATATACCTTGAAGATAAATAAACTCACCATGGGGGTCATAAATGGCCCATGCCCTCGATGATAGATTCTAGGTACTATGACAAGCATCATTAGTGAAACCGATGTGAGGATACACCGACATGTGCGAAGCAAGAAAAAACATAATAAGCAGAGAAGCTTCTTGAAAAATAACACATGAAACCACACTGTACAAAAATCAATAACACACTATTGTAAAAAAACAACCATGCAATATGACCTAAGCATAGTACTTTTTGAGTGATTCCATGCTCGGACTTGGGTAATCAATCAACACATATGAGAACCAGAGTTTTACCATTGCCATGACAACTAAGCATCGACTCGGCCAAATAATGGAGTATAACTCATATAAGGTTGTGCCCACATGCCCCCTAGGCGAGGGAGGGTTACAAGTCAAAGGATGAAAACCCCATTGCAATAATTGGCAATCGGTAAAAAATCAAGGAGGGAGTAAAAACTTGAATCCATGAAGAGTTAAAGGTGTCCTCAATTGAAATATCTTGATAATGTCAGGAGAAACTAACATTTCAATAGGTAGTGGAGAAGAGAACTCTTCAAGGCACATAACCATCGAGTCAGAACCAAGCCATGGGGAGTGAGAATACACATCGAGAAATTTTATCGAAATAGGATGACTAGAGGATACCGAAGGTTAAGCCAAAACAATTTCCATGTAATCAATTGTAGGAGGACTTAAAAACATAACCTCGCCCCATGTATCAACAAGATTCAGTGAAGGAATGACCCAACGATTAGACTTGACTGAAATCATGTTGAGAGAGGAAACATGAGGTGGTGGGAGCAGAAATATGCGCATCAAGGTAGGATATTTAAAAAGTCTTACACCCACACTCTCATAAGGAGCATTGGTGTGCTTGACATATGGAACATTACCATCCAAGGAGGAAGAGGCAAAGAAGGATAGTTGGTCGACTATGACTATCTTCCCTTGATGGGGAAAGTGAATCATGCGGAAGAGGGAGGAGGTTACAGCATGCATGGCATGGGTCCAGCTCCGTCCAAGTAGAAGATTGTAGATAAGATTAGCGTTAACGAACTCTACCTCAACATGTACTGTCATGCCCTCCAAGGTAATGGCAAGGCTGGGAAGGACGCTAAATGGTTGTGAATCATGCCCGTCAAAAGCTTCTAGCATGTTAGGGGACTCGTTCAGAGTAGGAGAACCAATTGCCTTCCAACAAGCGATAGATATGATGCATGTAGAAGCACCTTCATCGATGACAATCCGATGAATGGTCTTCTCATTTATGATTACCTGAATGAGAAAGGAAATTTGATGAGGTAAATGATCTGAAAATGGGGCACTTAGGCTTCTTGTCTAACTTACAAGAACCTCTCCCACTTTCAAAGGTTAAATATTCCCAGGTCTCTATGATTAACCAATGCATAATTAATAATGTCCTTGAAAGTAAGGTGTATGCTTATGGTTGTTTTAAATTATTTATGTGCTGTAAATTGATTTGTTTAAACTGATATAAAACATATAACAATGAAAATATGTAGCAAGTAACAAACACACATAAGACAACAAGTTTAATATGGAGTTCACCCAAGTCTCTTGGGCTACATCTCCTTGAGCTCTAGTCAAGTCAACTGGGCTCTCTGGGATTATGGTCTAATTTCTTTTACAAGCTCCACACTCACTTCCACTGGTTTACACAAAACATAATGGGTTCAGAACACCATCTTATCCCTGGCTCTAAAGCTCTCGGCTTTCTAGCTCTAGGCTCTGGCTTTGGCTCTGGGCTCTAGCTCTGGATATGGCTCTGGCTCTGGCTCTAGCTCTTGGCTCTGGCTCATGGCTCTGGCTCTTGGTTTTGGCTCAGGCTCTGGCTCTGGCTCTTCAGCTCTGGTTTCTCTGAGCTCTAGCTTTGGCTTTCTGCAACTCTCAGCTCTCTAGCTTTTCACTTGACCTTGAAGTGAACCCAAAGACTCCCTTAGCTACTCTGTGCATTAGCTTTTTCTCTCTCACTTCTGCCTTCTGATGCCTTCTCTCAATTGAGCTCTCTACCTCCTTTGAGGTACTTTTCTGGCTTTTTGGCTACCCTAGCCATTTCTCTGCGATTCATTATCCCTCGGTAGCTCTGCGGCTTCTCTAATCCCTGTCAGTTAGATTGGCCATCTAGATCTCCAACTCCATGGATTCAAAATGCATCATTTCCTGTAAAAACACCTTCTTGTAGTGTCGCATGATGATCAGGAGAGGTTACAGAGGTTTCGGGGCCTTCTCTTAGGCAAAAACCCAAAAATTGAGAAAATCCCATTACATAGAGAATGTCTGCAAAATACACTATCAGGCATGATTTTTGGACTTGAAATCCCATTCAATTGCCCCTAAAATCCCTATTGGGTTCACCATTAGGTGTTATATCGCATCGCATTAACCTATTGGGCAAAATCCCAAATACACGGGAAAACATTGAAAAACCCATTAAAATGCTTCTATTAGACTTCAAAATTTATCACATCCGCCCTAATATCGCATCGGGTCTACCTTTGGCTGCTACCCCAATCCCCACCATGGATTAGTGGGATCCCTGATCCAATGGTTGATATGTGAATTTAGGTGGCTTAAGGGTATGAAGGTTACTCGCCCGAAAAGGCGGTTTTCCTCTCTCCTCCACCAACTACGTGTCGACCAGTGTGTGGGATCAGGCAGAGCCAGCCCAATACCATTTACTGCTTGAGGCCTGCCTAAAATCTGCCTTTATGGAACTCAAATTTTATGAATTGAGCCTATAATTCTCTTTAGGTCCATATTTATCGTTTTTTCAAGCGTTTTCCTTTGTATTTTGGTTTTATAACGGAAATGCGCTAATACACAAAAAAATCCAAATTCCTAGATTTCAAATTTCATAAAATCTAGCTTTTAAATCCCATTGGATCCGACAATCGCAAGTCATCGATTTAATCCTGGCCATCCATTCCTTTCCTGATCCTATGGCTAAGATTGCACGTCGCAATCGCTATTGCAAATCACATCGCATATGGCCCAGGGGTTCTACATATCACCGATACCGATTCATCGATCCGATCTTGGGTAATCGACATATCACATAATCATAATCCCCAAGTCCGGGGTCCCGATATTGCATAAATGCCTGCCTCCAATCTGATACATCGGATCGGCTGATCATGGGTCTCCCGCCTTCACTCAATTCTGCCTCTTTTGCCTTTTTTTGATGTGATTTCCCTTTATAAGGGTATTTTTCCTCTTTTTCCAAAGAACAAAGGGCTTCTTCTTTTTGCAATAACTTCTACATCCTAAGTCCATTTTTCCCATTCAAGTTGCAGTAGATTAAGAATGAAAATATCTCTGCCATGGGGCTATTTCCAGGAACTTCCTTGGACTTTCATTTTCCTCTATGAGGAACACTTAGATTTAGGAGTGTATTCAAAATCCATTTTGGATCAGTAAATGCAGAACGTGGTTTTCTAGGTGAAAGTAGATGAGATTAGAGTCAGCTGGATCAATACCCCCAATAGCTGATAGTAACGCTCTCCGCTGGTAAGGACAACTTTGAAGGACGTCGAGAGTAGACATAGCTGATGACGCTTGAGCCAAATCTTCAACAATGTTATAATGTTGAGTAGCTCAAGTGTTAGGATTGTATGAGGACTTTCGAAGAACACCTCGAGAAGGTGGTCGAATGGAAAAATTAGGATTAGGTCACTCTATATGGAGAGGATCAGAAATGGATGGGGCTGAAGAAGAAAGGGTACCTTCATTCTCTTTCCATACTAACATTGCAGGAGTTTGATAATCATTTGACCTAATAGCCACATTGATCGGGGTACTCATCATGAACACTTGTGAACATGAGGAAGCAGATGACTGAGGCTGGTCTACCATTTGAGTTTGCTGGGATGGAAAGGGCTCTTTTAGGATAGTTGGGGTCCCTTTGAGAAAATTACTAACTTCAAACCATCTGGGAAAATCCTTGGTATAGTGATCCTCCTCACAAATGATGCACAAATACTTAGGTTTCCATTGGGAAGCATCACCAATAGATTGTTTAGGAGGACCCTATTTTGGGGCATCGAATTTACCCTTACCTTTGCCATTCTTCTTACCTTTAAAGGATTTATTTTCTACAGTAGACTGGACAGCATGAACCTCTGAGGTTTTACCATGGTTGTATGCATTATGATAGGAGTCATTGGGAGCAGTGTTGGAGACCGACTTCTGTCTCAGAAGTCTGGATAGTGTTATCTGGAGATTCCGGTCCAATGTCAAAAAGTGACCCAATATCTGAAGGGGGAGGACACGATGAAAAATGTTGAATACTTAGAACAATTCCAAGCTCAACACCTTGGTCATCAAACAACTATGGAAATTCAAGAAAAGGCTCCTCAGACAATCTTTCAGAGAGAGGAGAGGAAGAGGAACTGGGTGAACTAGTTGGTTCAGCCATGATGATCTTGTATCAAATAACCAAAAAGAGAGATCGATTTCAAGGGCTTTAAAATTTAATTAAAGGTATACTCATGATTTTGTCTAAAAAATACTAACATGGATGTTATAAGATCATGACAACAATTTTTTAAGACACAAAAACAAACTGGTGCTCTTTCATGTTTTAAGAGTCGAGAAAGAAACAAATGTGACTCTATCACTTTTGGTTTGAAACAATCTCGAAAGGACAAGTGCTCGGTTGATATTTTATATTTAGGTAGTCAAAAATATCAAAATGACTACTCAGGGTGATCTAGGTAAAAAGGATTACAAGGTGATCATGAACTGCAGAATACTTCCTGGTGAACTGAGAAGTACGGGTAGAAAATCTCCCTAAATATTGTGTTTGGTGTATCACTTTTACAAGGCGGTAGACTCGGCTTCCTATGGATAAATGATTGCAACCTAGTGGGGTCTCCCTTTATATGCTCAACAGTATGGGGAGTACAAGTTCATACTAGCATTGTCTAGTGCTGAAGTGAACAACAACTGCTAGGTTTTAAGATGCCAGAACACGTCTGTAGCCTAGACCTTCTAAGATGTGATCGTTAGATTTAAACTTCACCTTAGGTTAATTGAGTACATTTTAGAGTTTATCTTGAAATTATGTCTCGATTTTTAGGCCTTATCAATGTCACTTAAAAACACCTATATGCAGCTAAATGAGACAAGACCCTTTAAATTCGATGAATTGTCTACACTAATGAGAGTAGAAATCACACTCAAATGCAACAAAACAAGCAATTGAAAGAAAATTGATTTTTCACTATTTCGCCTTTTGAAAACAAAAATGATGAAAAACTCTTTCCAATTCCTAACTTTCCTATCAAATGCACTTCAAGTATCCCTTTCACTAATAAGGAGAACTAATTTCTTTTGAAATGCAAGCGAAGATGAAACTCTATCCTTCAATGATGCTAACTAATGTAACATATTGATGCAGCAAACTAGAATTATGTATTTTTCAATGAAATGGTGGAATAAATATTTCACAAACACTTCACACTTCAATGAAACAATTGCAATACAATCAAGCACGAGTGAGCATAAAACAGAATTCCTTTTAAAACTAATGAAGCAAATATTGAACCAAAAACAAGATGGGCAATGTGATATGTGCCTGAAAAGAGACTCTCAAACAATAAACAAAACTTTTCAAACTTGTTAAATGGAAATCGAAGCAACGAAAGGACTAATCAAACGAAATGTAAGGAGAAAATTTGACTATGGACTTGACCTTCTGAGCAAGCAAACAAGTGAATGGGTGATGACCTAGATGGCCTAGGGTTATACACCATACAAGAACTCAAGAAACCAAGTGAAGGAAATGAAAATTAACCAATCATACAAACCAAGCTAAAAGAGCTTTCCAGCTAGGGAGAACACAGTCAAAAATTAGTTGAGAGATAGAAATTAGAAGGGCAAGACACACTGGCTATGATCTAGGGTAAACTCTGACCTTCATCTACAGGAATTGGTGCAACCATCTAATTGACAACACGAGCCAAAAAGGGGTTGGTGCAACTATTTTTGAGAAACTCTCGCTGATCGGCACGACTGTCAGAAAAATAAATGCACTAACAAAGGATTCAAGGAAAAAAATAAAATTTTCAAATGCTAAGACCAGACTTGCCACTATAAATTTTAGGCTCAAAGCAACAAACCAGGCAAATAAGAGAACACTAAAGGAAACTGGTGATACTAGAAAAGTTGACACACAACCATAAAATGACAATCAATCAAACAGAAGGATTGACTCCCCACTATGGTCACCAAATTGTGGTGCAGGTAAACACACACAATTCCTCTAGCCCGAGAGAGCAGGTCTAGCCACAAACAAAAAATCTATGGAAAATCTCCTTAAGCTAGAATAAATTAAGAGGGCCTACCTCTTAGAACACTATTCTGCTTGGTGATGGTCCTTCTTCCTCACTCTGGCTATCTTCCGTTTCCTTCCTTCGAATACCTGAAACAAGCAAACAACAACAAAAACAAACATGACAACTTGCAATATTGTATTTAGCCTACTTAATAGGTCAAGGGACATTAAGTGACACTTCATGTAGGAAATCAATCGATAGTTGCATTAATATAAATGAGAAAGTGATTACAACTGGTGCCTTGATGTTGTTGGTCTCCTCCGACGTATCCGGGTTCCCACAATTCTACTAGCACTTCATGGATAGCCCCAACAAATGGAAGTTTAAGGCATCTTATGCTCTAGTCTCAAACCAAATCAAAATCACACTATTCTCCCTCAAACACACAATAGTAAGCTATAAGCTATAAATGACTCACTGGTTATTCACACTTGCTCCAAAACTCCAACTAGCTTTTGCTTGGGAAAAAGAGAGGCTTATATAGGTTGGATGGATGGGACATGGTTTGTCTCATTATAAGAGAAGGTCTTATCTCTTGAGGTTGTTCCATCCTAGTAGGGGAAAGGAGCCCAAATTGATTTCCTCAGCTCTATTCGGCCCAAACATCTACCAAACTTCCATTACGAAGCTTCTAGACATGGAAGCTTTGGCTCCTTATTTAAAAAACCTTCCAAAAGGGGATCGGTGCGGCTAGAAATGGGCTCAATCGATACGATCAGCGTGAGGGTTAGTTTTAACCTTTGTAAATTGGCATGAGGAGAAAATTGGTGAGTAGCGCCAGTCTTGTAAATTGGGATAGAAGGAATATTCTTAGGAAATGACGCAAAGGGGAATTATTCTGCTCATGAAGAGGGACATACTAGGAGTTTCTTCATGATGGGAAAGCATGTTGGGTACATTGTATAGGTCCTCTAGGATCGTAGACCAGGAGTATAGGGATAGTGACAAAATTTTGTGTAACAGCCCATGAGGAAGAAAGTGATTTGTCATATTCATAAGAATTTTTCCTATTATCAATTTTTTTCTCATATAGCCACTATCTCATATGTAATTTTTCTTTTGTAATAAGTTGTATGTAATGAATTCCAAGTGACACATGTGGAATGTGAAAAGCCACATATGGAATATAAAGATTCATTTATAGAATATGAAAAGTCATAGGAGTTGAGGAGTCATGAGGAACCTCAAATATCATTGTCATTTGTTATAAATATCTCCTCATAACTCAAGGTAAGGCCTTAGATTTTTGGATACTTTCCTTGCTTTATCTTGTACTACATAAGAGATAGATCATTCTTTGGAGATGCAAGTTGTGGCTTCATGTTCCAATATTGGATCTAGTGTTTCATCTATGTAACTGCGTACTTGGGATCTTTCATTCATAATCAGAAAATCTATGAGCCAACACTTATCCATACATGTATCATGGATGTAGTAGGACTATTCTTGTTATGTTTGTAGTATATGTTGGTTTAATTACATACCAAGTCTAATTTCCTATTTTGTTGCTCAGCTATGAATATTGTTCAATAAGTGTTGTTGTGTTTTAATTATTGTTGTTTATCATGTGAACTACTTTGTAGGTAATCAGAAAGTCTTTCTCTTCACTCTCGGATTTCCCTTGGGATAGAATATTATTTCCCTAACCGGAGGATCATTTCACTTTACCGGTAGTGGAAGTTTCCTGTGCATATTACATTTGGTGTCACACAATTCTTACATACTTGCTACCACAAAGATGTGTTGTGATATCTTATGTATGTTCTATAACCAAGGCACATCCTTGAAACCTTTCTAATGGTGTCTAGACCATACAACCGAATGAGACCCCTACCTCAATTGTGTGATGTATAATTGGCGCTTCAAATTTGGGAGATCCCCTTACATGTTGGTGGCACCTGGAACTGTCAACAGGTCTTCTACTAAAACTTGCTGGTATAAATATATAACATGCAACTGGATGTGATTATATTGAGCATGGTAGAAACCATCATATTACTGATCAATGAGGTATATCATCAATAGAATGAGGCAACCCACCATTTATCAAAATGGACCCAAAGGTACCTAACAAAACCCAAAGAGTAGGAATACATGTGTAGATGTTGAACACTCATGGATCCACTAGATCAAGAGTTAATAAGCTAAACCCACTTTCAACTATGAGGAAATATAAACATAGGTTTGGAAGCTCCATGGTACTTACGTTTCCTAGATCAATCCTCTGGAGAATGAGTTGAAGTCAACGCGAGAAGATTCATCGAAGGGGTTTCTTGAGGTATCCCCCATTGATCAACATGGATTTGACTATGAGATAATGTGAATGGGTGAAATCATGATGTACAATTGACACATGGATGGATGACAAAAATGGTCAACAAGGAATGGAGATGGATTACTAAGGTTTAGAATTCCCTTGAACATGTAATGGAATGATAAAAAAGTATCTTGGAAGCATTTACTAATGAGAACCACTTGATATTGCACAACAATGAAAGATACATTGAAGTATGGTACGTAATGATTGGTAGAGTCACTAGTCATAGGAGTAGAATTACTCATATGTATTGTGCAACTCCTAGGAAATATAAAACCAAATTGTAGGGTAATGTTGTAAATAGGTACCATGATCACGTGTGACATAATTGATGTTGCCATTTTTACTAATATAATAATAAAAGTAATTTTGCCCCACATTTTCTCTTTTTATTTGTTGGGATGTCCTTAGTTTAGTGAGCATAAAATAGAATTCAAGTAAAATTGATAGTGTCTATTTCATTTAGTTTTAACAAGCTTGAATAAAGAGATAAAAGGTACTCAAGAAGGTCTACTCTTCATGTTTTAACGAGCTCAAAGAAGATATAGTTGTGTACTTGTTACATGGTGTATTTTTTCATGAGGTTTTAATCATCCTGAAAAATAGGTAAAAGGATGCTTGGTACCCTTTAGTGATTAATAAGCATGAGAAGGACACAAAGGAAGATTGTCTTGGAGGAATAAGTGATATAATGGGTAGAAACTAGTTCCAGGATGATAGAACTACCCTAAGCATAGAGGAATAAGGAGATTGTAAAGGAGAACCACTCATTGCATAGGTCCCTCAACGAAGGATAAGAACACCAAGTGAAATCAAGAAGAAGGTCCAATAGCAATGTTATTGTGATGATGAATCAAGACCAAAGAATATCGTCATTCATAAGTTAGGCTAAATATAGTAGAAATTGCAAGGTAAAAAGAGTCTGGAATCCTCTTGGTGTATAGCCATAAGATGACAAAGAAGGGAAAATAAGGCTGAAATTCAAAGTTCTGGTGGGTCAAAAGGAGAGATTCTGAAGCGATTAAAAGATGCAAGATGGATACCAACATGAAATAAAGGTGCTAAAATAGGGCATCCATGCAAAGAAAATCTCTTCCACAAAGGATACAACATGCAATTACAAAGTGGTTAATTCCACAACCTGACGGGATTAGAACTAAGGCACAATGAAGATGGAAATTATCATTAACAATGTAATAGAAATGGCATGGAGATACATACCCCTGTATGCCAAGTTCAATAAAAATGCACCTAGGGCCCCTTGAAGTAACGAAACATCCAAAAAATTCCCAAGAATTATGATCAAAATTCTCCATAAGATTGTAGACACATAGTAATTAGTGATTAACAAAATGTGATAGAAAATGAGATGATGATAATTAATAAACAATTTCGTATGAGGTAAATAGCCATTGAATGAATTAATGCTCCACACATGTGAATTTCCAATGGGTTAATATAGGGAAAATATGCCAAATAGAATATCATTTACATATTTAGAGTTAGAGAGTGAAAACTAGTGGAGAAATCCTTATTGGCCCCTGAACATCCAATATTGGTTGCAACATCCACACATGATTATTTTCGATTTCATTTTCACTGAGTAAGTTCTCTAAACCCCTCCATTTTAAGTCCAATTTTATGTAATTTCATGTATTCTACACCCGAGGGAGACCCTTTCTAAGGGACTTGTGCATAATTTCTTCCAAGAATCGTCCATTGGGGACCATGATAAAAGTGGTTACCCTGAGGGATTACTCATAGGAGCAGCTAACAATTTATGTTGAGGAGAAACCACCTAGTCATATATTAGATGTAGAAAATATGAAACAACATTTTCTTATGGGTTTTATCCCTCAAGATGATATTGGATGTTTTACTCGTGTTTTGGTAGGTTTCAAGGAAACAAATTTTGGCATTATGACACAAGTGTTGTCCTTGATGGCAAATCATCTCAGATGATAAATTATAGTGCAGCAAAGTTCACGCAATTTCATGCAGAGAAAAAGTTTCTTTCATGCAGAGAAAAGTTCACGCACTTTCATGCAGAGAAAAGTTCACACACTTTCATGTAGATAAAAGCGCACGCACATGGGAAATCTTATGGTTGGTTCATGGTATTAGTCCGATAGTTTTTGATCCTATGGTTTTGGTCCGTGGTATTGCATCCAAAAGAATTGAACCCAAGTATTGGGTCCGTGGTATTGTTTTGTTATGGTTTTGGACCATGGTATTGAGTAAGGCCTAAGACTATAAAAGGAGAAGAAGATCATTAGGCAAGGGTATGGAAAATGACTTGAATATCTGATTTAGTATGAGATCCAGTATGCAGGATATGCGTTATGAGGAATTGCTTGATCTAAGCTACGGAGGGATCTCACCAGTTGATGGAGAACAAGATCTAAGGATAGATCGGGATCAAATGGTTTGAAATGAATCATCTTTATATGGTATGATCATGGATAGACTAGATCTGAATTATTGATGCATGTTTTATTGTACACATGTTATGATCTGGGTATGACTGATGTCTGAAACAGCCTCAAATTCATGATTGAATATGTATAGATCTATACGCGGGTTGGCTTTGGTGGAAGCACATATATACGCGGGTTTGCTTCATTGCAGTAGCGTATACATAATAAAGTATGATGTTTGAAGTTGCAGTTGGGTTTGATTGTTATTGCAGAGTTCTGTAGTCTGCTTTGTGTTCTGGTGACTGTGTTGTTGACAGGGTTTTAGTGTTTTAGTGATTCAGAAATTGATTATGCTAGTATTGATTGTTTTGTGCTTCAATGATATTGATGGGTCCAGTATGAAAATTGGATGAAACGTGGCCTTTAGATTATAGTGTTGTGCTTCAAGAGTATCCATTTTGAAAATGTATGAAATGTGGCACTTGGAGGAAGAAAGAGAAGGTTGTTTCCTTCTGTAGGTCGACACCTACGTATTAGTACATCAGCTAGTACAAGAGCTAAGGGGGTGGTAGCTCCCTTCCAGTAGTAGCTAGAGAACGAGTAAAGGTTGGAGCATTTCAGTAGGCTAGAACCTACGTACTAGTAAGTGGATAGGCTAGTACAAGAGCAAAGGGGGGTGTAGCTCCCTTCCAAGAGAGTCTGGAGAATGAGAGAAGGTTGTAGCCTTCTGCAGGTAGAAGCCTGCGTACTGGTATAAGATTGCACCAGTACAGAACTATTGTAAAAGAAGTTTCTTATTAAAAGAAGATAAATATGACTTGCAGTAGGTGGTTTTCACCCACATTGGGTTTCCACCTTATATCATGGTGTTCATGTGTGCTTCTTGTGTGTGATGATCTGTTCTGTTTTATTGCACCTGCTTACTATACATATGGTTAACGAAGTTTTGATGCACTAACATTTAATGGATTAATTGAATCATAAGTATTATGGATATATGCTAGTTTCATTAGACACAATTGTGTATACATGCGGGCTCCCTTAATTGAAGTAGCGTATACGTATCGAAGTATGGAAATGAAAAAGTTTTATTGATTTCATATTATTGATTCATGCCCCCCCCCAGTATTATTTCCAACAATTGGTATTAGAGCAGGTACTTTGGTAGAAGCTTGATCGCTTGAAGGAGATCCGTGGAACTATGGGAAAGAAGCTTAAGAAGAAAGCACCTAAGAAGAAGACATCTGAGAAGAACTATGACAGTGGGTGTATGGATTGGGGAATATGTGGAAGAAGCACATCAGGTTTAGAATCACTTCAGAATGAAGATGAACAAGATCTATCAGGTATGAATTTGTTATCCTCTGGTGATACATCTATTTATCCTCTTAAAGATGATGAAAGTGATAGCGAAACAACTGAATTTGTGCTTATGGGTGAACAAGAAAGATATCAAATAGAGGTAGAATTTAAAAGTCTTACAGACAAAATTAGAGATCAACAAGATCTATTGAGCAAGAAGGAATGTGCCTTCAAAGAAGAATCTACCAAACTAAAAGCTCAACTAGAGGAGGGAAATAAGGTAAGGAAGTTATTCAAGGAAAAATGTGAAAAGTTGTAGGATGAAGTGACATCATTAAGAAATGAAGTCAATGAAAGGATCAAAATCATCAAGAAACTCAGAGATAGATCCAGTTATTATGAAAGGCTTGAAGCTACAATCCGCTCACTAAAGGAAGGTCTTGAAGAATCAAAGAAGTAGAATAAAGGACTACTCCAAGCTATTGAAAAAAAAGAGAACAAAGTTCTTGAATTAAGACATCAGTTGGAAGAAGGAAGGAAAGCTGAGGAGAACATAAAGAAGCAATATTGTGAAAAGGAAGAGCATCTTCAGATTGAGGTAAATATTCTAAATGATAAATTAGAAGAAAAGGATAAGCTCTTATGATTTCAAGATAGTACTAAAATTTTGGATGATATTCTTAGTAGTCAAAGGTCTCCTGCTATCAAAACGGGTCTTGGTTTTTATGAATCTACTGAAGGTGAATCTAGCTCACAATGAAAGGGAAGGAACTCTAATGAGAAATATTTAATGCTCAACAAAGAGATGAGAGGAAAACCTCATCAACAACTAAGGAAAGAAATAATTCAAAGAAAATCTTTTACTCCTCCAATGAATAATGTTGAATGTTATGTATGTCATAATATTGGACATATTGCAGCCAAATGTAGAAGAAGAATGGTTGAAGATGATCACACAGAAAGATCATCACATTACTTTCAGGGATATTGTTTTTCTTGCAATATGTTTGGTCACAAAGCTGTTGATTGCTACAGAAGGAATATGAAACATGTAAGGTGTTATGCATGTAACAAGCTTGGACATATAGCAAAGGAATGCAGGAATAAAGTACGAGCACCATACCAAAAGGAGAAAACTTCATCATGCTTGAAGATATGGAAGAAGAAGGAAGTACAGTCAGAAAGATGTGCCACAACAAAATATACTCAGACACAGCACAACGCAGACGTAACAGAATCAGGGAGAGATGAAAATATAAAACTGCAGTGTTCTGAATCTCATACAGAATTTCCATAAATAGAAGTCGCGTATATACGCGAGTTGGCCATTGCGTAGTTGTGTATATGTCAGTCTGAGGAAAAGCAGTAGGGATAGGGCTCAGGAAAAGGGTTTGATAAGATGCAGTCCATTTTCTCTATTTGATAATTGTTACAATCTGCTAATGATGTGTGGAAATTTCTTGATACTCCTAAGAAGTTTAGAAGTATTTTTTATCCTAACTTGATGATGATGAAGTCTTGATGCTTATTGCTGATACATGTATGATCAGATTTGACAGTGAATAGATGGCACAGGTTCAGGGGGAGCATATGCTTTTAATGATGCATTTTTGGCATTATGGTTAGTAGTCCTTGGTGATGATGCTTATATGGCTAAGTGATATATCTTGCTATGGTTATGAGTTGTCCATGACAAAATCTCATATGTTTCTTGGGGTTACATAGTTGATGTTCATATCAAATTTGTGGTTGATTCTCTGATAATGCATATATGGTGCTTACATGGTGATCTTCATAAGGATAAGGAGAAGTACAAAGCTTGTATACACATCTTCATTACTTGATGATGAGTCTATCATATGCTGCTGTCCTCATATGCATAAAGATCATATAATATAGTTGATGCAAGTCTCCTATAGTTCTTGGCTCTCATGAGAATGAGGATTGCTGTGGTTGATGATATTGAGCTAAAGATACATAGTACTATATACAGGATTCTGGATACATGAATGATTACTCAAAATTGCATTGTTGGAGACATGATGATGATAAAATGACAGATTGATACTTACATATGTTTATTGATACAGATGTTCTTGAATGATGATACATGTATGATATATAAGATCATGCAGATCTTGATATTGATGAGATGGCTATGATGTCTTTCAAGAGGATGAGTTGATATCTATATGCAGACATACCTTGCTACAGGACATTTACAGGTTGCTAATCTGGAAATGGTTGTACGTGAGTTTTATGAAGAACATCCACGTATATACGCAAGTTTATGTGGATGTAGTCACATATATGGTGTTTTTGAAGGAAATCAATGGGGACAGACTCTGGTTGAAGGAAGTCTGATATGGGTCTAATAGAGACCATCTGAAACAGGTTTAGGGGGAGCAGATAAACTTCTGGTAATGCATGTTGGCATTATCTTAGAAGCTTTTGGTTCAAGTGCTCAGTTGTTGTTGATTTGAAGTGGAACAAATGCAGAAGGAGAACATGGTTGCTGATCTAAATAGTGATTGACAGATGCTATTGATATTAGTTATTGATGACTTTCATAGTCTTGCTCTAGATATTTCGTCTCTATGCCAAATATGTCTTTTGTTATCAAGGTCATGTAACGACCTATTTTGGCTTCCCCACTATACCTGGGATGAATGATGTAATGTACTTGTTTATCACGAGTAAACTTCTGGTGTAAGCCCACTTGGTTGGGTGGATGAGTCAATATTTGTATATCCTCACTTGGTTGAGAGATGGATGTATGTATGAGTCTTTAGTGATAATAAGGTCATTTATGATAGCGTCATGTTCTTCTTGTAGAACATCTTTTTGCAGATCTTGCCTACAGTCTGGGGGTGCATGAAAAACACACTTCAGCAGTGCAGAGACTCAGCATGTACTTAGGGGTAGCATGGACAGATTGGTATGCCTTGGCATATACAAAGGGGGAGCTCATTCAGAAATTTCAGCAGGCACTCAGGGGGAGTATGGATAATAGAATGTTTATCAAAAGAAGAGAATATCTTGGTCCGCCCTTTGCCCTCGATGTCAAAGGGGGAGAGTGATTTGGTATTGTTGCCATCAATTCCAAATGGGGAGATTGTTGGCATTATGATGCATGTGTTGTATTTGATTGCAACCCACTCGTAGAAGAACATCTCACTTATTTATAACTAGATGAATCTACAGAAGAGATATCGGATGTGACTGAATGCATGGGATGTCGGACAACTCAAAGGAATCAGATGACAGTTCTCAATATGACAAGTTAGCTTTTCCATCAAGTCCAAATGGGGAGATTGTTGGCATTATGAGACAATTGTTGTCCTTGATGGAAAATCATCTCAGATGATAAATTATAGTGCAGCAAAGTTCACGCGCTTTCATGCAAAGAAAAATTTTCTTTCATGCAGAGAAAAGTTCATGCACTTTCATGCAGAGAAACGTTCACGCACTTTCATGCAGAGAAAAGTTCCTTTCATGTAGAGAAAAGCGCACGCACATGGGAAATCTTATGGTTGGTTCATGGTATTAGTCCGACAGTTTTTGATCCTATGGTTTTGGTCCATGGTAATGCATCCAAAAGAATTGATCCCAAGTATTGGGTCTGTGGTATTGTTTTGTTATGGTTTTGGACCATGGTATTGAGTAAGGCCTAAGACTATAAAAGGAGAAGAAGATCATGAGGCAAGGGTATGGAAAAAGACTTGAATATCTGATGTAGTATGAGATCCAGTGTGCAGGATATGGGTTATGAGGCATTGCTTGATCTAAGCTAAGGAGGGATATCACCAGTTGATGGAGAACAAGATCTAAGGATAGATCGAGATCAAATGGTTTGAAATGAATCATATTTATATGGTTTGATCATGGATAGACTAGATATGAATTATTGATGCATGTTTTATTGTACACATGTTATGATCTGGGTATGATTGATGTCTGAAACAACCTCAAAGTCATGATTGAATATGTATAGATCTGTATGCGGGTTGGCTTTGGTGAAAGCGCGTATATACGCGGGTTTGATTCATTGTAGAAGCGTATACATAATAAAGTATGATGTTTGAAGTTGGAGTTAGGTTTGATTGTTATTGCAAAGTTCTGTAGTCTACTCTGTGTTCTGGTGATTGTGTTGTTGACAGGGTTTCAATTTTTCAGTGATTCATAAATTGCTGATCCTAGTATTGATTGTTTTGTGCTTCAATGATATTGATGGGTGCAGTATGAAAATTGGATGAAATGTGGCCTTCAGATTATAGTGTTGTGCTTTAGGAGTATCTAGTCTGAAAATGTATGAAATGTGGTACTTGGAGGAAGAAAGAGAAGGTTGTTGCCTTCGGTAGATCAGCACCTACGTACTAGTACATCAGCTAGTACAAGAGCTAAGGGGGTGGTAGCTCCCTTCCAGTAGGAGCTGGAGAACGAGTAAAGGCTGGAGCATTTCAGTAGGCCAGAACCTACGTACTAGTAAGTGGATCGGCTAGTACAAGAGAAAAGGTGGGTGTAGCTCCCTTCCAAGAGAGTCTAGAGAATGAGAGAAGGTTGTAGCCTTCTGCAGGTAGAAGCTTGTGTACTGGTATAAGACTGCACCAGTATAGAACTGTTGTAAAAGAAGTTTCTTATTAAAACAAGATAGAGACGACTTGCAGCAGGTGGTTTTCACCCACATTGGGTTTACACCTTATATCATGGTGTTCATGTGTGCTTCTTGTGTGTGATGATCTATTCTGTTTTACTACACCTGCTTACTATACATATGGTTAAAGAAGTTCTGATGCACTAACATTTAATGGATTAATTGAATCATAAGTATTCTAGATATACGCTAGTTTCATTAGACACAGTTGCGTATACACACGGGTTCCCTTAATTGAAGTAGCATATATGTATCTAAGTATAGAAATGAGAAAGTTTTATTGATTTGATAATACTGATTCACTGCCCCCTCTCATTATTATTTCCAACAACAAATTTGAATGGAAAGAGAGGGAACACCAATAAAATTATATAAGGGCCTTAAGACATCCCCATATATTATTTTCTCTTGTGCATTATGTCTCTAATCACCCCTCCAACATTTACTTTCATTGTCCTACCATGGTAAACATGAGCTCGGGGATATTATGACATGACCCAACCTCCTAGGTCCCGTTAAGGAAATTGGGTTGAAACAGATGACAACTGACCTTTCAAAACATCATATAGGTGCTAGAGGACACTCAGGGGTTGAGAAACCATCCCATGTGTCCAAACCCTAAGATGGAACCCTCCTTCTTTGCCCTAGACCCTCAAACATACCCACGACAAGGCCTCCATGTGGTTGGAAGCCTCCAACCGCATGCACAAACCTATATCCATGTGGTTGCAACCAAATATTTCTAGTTAGGAGCACATGGTCCCAGATTCTAAGCCTAAATTCTAGGTTAGCCTCCAGACCACTACCTAAAACTTCCTATAACTTCTGATATTCATAAATGACATGACAAAAAAGTTAAACATTCAAACTTGAGCCAAAGAGTTCACCTAACTAGGCCTAGCCATGATAGTCATTTTGTCAAACATATTGAGAACATGTAATCTATAGGTCATGAATGAATATTTGAACCTAACAGTTTGATTTTTATATGAGAAGCATCAAGAACGTCTAATTCCCTCTCATAATAGCTGCAATAACATTTATTATCTCATGCACTCATTAATCATTCATCAACAAATCAAACATATACAGAGGCATAACTAGAAATTGTTATAGAACCATGCCTATAACCAACATATAAATAGAATAATAAACATGATAGAACAACCATTAAATCCACATAAGAACAAGTACAATTTCTCATGAAATAAAAGAGGAAAAATCTCTTATTAACATGTGCAAAAGCCAACCAGTTAGGGACTTCCACATACCACCTGACCATAGATTGTGTTGAACCAAATATTTATTTTAGCTAATCACTCCCATGCCATATTCCAAGCATGAATGTGGGAATAAAAACCAAAAAGCTAGGGCTTCCTTGAGATTAAACCATCTCCACCCTCAAGATTTATCTCAATCCCACTAAAATTGGTCAAGGGATCACTAGGCCCAAAACAAGCACATAAAAAACCATGATTTACCGTAATCCCACCAAAATACGTCAAGGGATCATGAGGCCCAAAAGAAACACATAAACAACTAGGATTTACTATAATCCCATCAAAACCAATCAAGGGATTACTAGGGCCAAAAATATCTTGGATGCCTCATAATTTCTTCAACAATACCTTGAGGAATTTTCCTGTCTCGGCCCTCAAGATCTTTTGCAATCCCTCCAAAACTGTTCATGGGATTCCTAGGCCCATGCAAATTTTCCTAAGACCACCTCACCTGGTTCCAAGACCATATGGCAATCCAAATCTCAATTGAATGAAAGAACCCCATCACACCATGGCTATCTAGAAATGAAAATGAAAATCTCAAACCATTGTCACACCTAGAAAAACTCATGCGAATGACAACAAGAGAAACAAATACAGACATGCATGTACCATGCATTCACAAACCAACTAGGAAATCACATATGCGACTTGTTACCTGTAAGTATTTTGTTGAAGCTACTTGATCCAAATTTTCCTTACTTGTTCATTTCTTTCCTTCGCTTTTCTTTCATTCCTTTATGTTCCTTTCTCCAATGGTAGAGTGCTCCAAGAAGGCTCTAAGTATGCAATAGTATGAGAGAATAGAGAGAGAGAGAGAGAGAGAGAGAGAGATCCTAGCTAAATTTGGCAAAAGGTTAACCAACAAAAGTTGTCGACTGATCCTCAAAATCCTTTTTATAATTTACACTTGTATTTTCTTCAATTTTCTTTATTTTTCCTTCAATTTCATTCACATTATTGCATTTAATTATGAAAGGATCTATTTCTTTGTGATCTCATGCTTGATTGAGATCACCAGACCACAAAAAGAAATACCAATATATGTATATGTATATGTATATGTATATATTATATATATATAATATATAATATTATATATATATATATATATATATATATTATATATATATATATATATATATGAGTGTCCCAACCCAAATGATCAAACATGCATTGGGCAGTCGGTTCTATATACTACAAGGAAATATGTGTGCACATGGCCTCCTCATAGGTTGGGGAAGGATTTTGGGTTTGATGCAGATTCACATGCCCCACTTGAAAAATCTAACTTGTCCACACCTAATCTTGATCCCTAGAAAACAACAAAATATAGAAAGAGACAACAAGTGACCTTCCTCGGAAGATCACTAGATCAAAATATCATAGAAACAACTATAAATCATGTTGAATACAAATAGATACATGGAAGGATCATATGTTTCTATTAATCATATAAGTGAAGGTACATCAATATACCTTCAACAAATAATATCATTTCCTCCAACTTTTAGCATGGTCTCCTCTCCCAATACAACACAGCTTTCGTGTTATAGTTTGGATACCTGATGTAATCCCCTTTACTCTTGGTGAGATTATAAAGGCTCATTCTATCCCTTGGGAGAGTGTATCTAGATGTAGGTTTTAACCCCATATAGAAATTACCTACATACAAATTCTAAAACACAGAAAATAAACGATGCGAGAGCATAACACATTCAACACATATACACAGAGATTTTCCGTTGGATCCTAAAACTGGGACTACCAGCTTGATTTTTCATTATGTTCCTTTCAATTTTACAATGCATATTTATACATGCCAAAGCATCCAATAACATGGACCGAAAACCATCGCATCCAAAACCATGGACTAAAAACCATCACGTCCAAAACCATGTGTGAAAAAACATGCACAAAACCATAGGTAGGTCCACCCAACCTAATACAAGGTCGAAAACCAAAATTTTCCAAGGCACTACCCTAGACCCCATAGAGTGGGGTTATCTATACCCGTCAAACCCCCTATGACTCCCCCTGCTACGCAATCGGTGCAATGAAGGGGGGGTTCCGCCCCCCTTCCAACCCCCCGGTTAACTACATGGGTTATTCATGGAAAGAATATAACACAACCCAATGCTAGACACATAGGGGATTTAGTAGTTAGGAAATGTCTACAATAATGGACCCCTAGCCAACTCATAAACAAGTGGGTCAAGTTGATCTCCTTTGGAAAAATAAACTCTAGAAACCTTTTTCCCAAATACGAGATTTTTCTCAATTATCTCAATTATGAAATAATTATTTTTCTGGAAATTATAATATTTTGGAAAATTAATTATGAGGAATAACTCAATCATTTAATTCCACCCTTTTATCATGGCATAAATCTCACATAAGTAAAAGAAAAGGTGAAAAGGGTTGAATTTTAGCCAAACAGCTGAGGTAAGTTGAACTTGGGTTTCTCTCACTATAACGGAGTGAAAAATAGGGTTATAATAGATGCCCCCTAATGCATGAGGTCAAAAGAGAAACTGTTGGATGAAATACATTAAAATAATACTAAAAGCTCGAAATGGGAGGAAGGAGCCAAGACTATAAAGCTTGATTGAATGAACTCAAGTGCTGAAATCTCAATTCTACTGATAAGATCCTTGAGGCAGGCATACTCATGCTCGGTCATAAGAAGACACTAAATATGGCTGAAAAAACATAAATTTTGGATCCAGGACATGAAATGATAAAAAAATGGCCATGAAGACATACATAGTGGATCCATGTGACTCAATAAATAGAGTATAGCCACTTGCAAATACAATGTGGATCTATGTCCAATATACATTAGTATGACTATGGACACATGATAGATAGAGAAGTGTCTCAAGATAGTCCTCAAAGTACCTGAGTGATACATAACTCCAACATAGCCTAGGAAGTAGGCCATATAAGAGTGAGATGTCCCTAACCTAGTGTCTTCGACATAACCCTGATGGTACGAATCTACACCATACGAATAGATGAGCTGATGTCGAACATGGTAGAAACTTCTTGATTATCATCCAATGAGGTAAACTAGTAACAAACATGAGGGAATCCACCAATTAGTAAAATGGACCCCAAGGTACCTAGTACATTCCACTAACTGTGAATAAATGAGCTGACATCAAACACTAGTGAACTCAACCAAAAAGGATCCAATGATGTAAACCCATTGTCGATCGTGAGGAAGCATGCCACTGAGGTTTGCAATTTCCAAGGTACTACTGGTTCCTAGATCAATCTCTTGGATAATGAGTTGAAGTCAATAATAGAATATTTGTCAAAGGAGGGAAATGATGTATCCCTCATCAATTGACATGGAAGATAGCAGTACGATGTGATGTATGGATGAAGTCATAAGATGAAGTACAACTGACATGTAGATGACTTACTCAGAAAGGTTAACATGCTACTGTAGATGCCCAACATAGGCTCATACTTCCCTTAAACACATAGAGACATGACACAAGAGTGACTTGGAAGCATGACTAATGAGCACCATGTGACATCATGTAACTATGCAAGAGGCATCGAGACATGCTTGGTATGACTAGAAGAGTAACCATCTAGAGGAGTAGACAAACTCATATGTATAGTATGTCTCCTAAAAACCCAGCTGTCAGAAAATGAAACAAATAGGTGCCATGTTCAAGGACGATGCAAAGGATGTTGTTATTTGATGACTAATGGAAATCAATGTTCCTGCACTTCTCTTTTTGTAATTTATTTTTTCGTAAAGTTGTCCCCCAAGCCAGAAAAAGAGATAAAAATATACAAGGGGAACCTCCTAGCCATAGTAGACTCGGGTATTCTGTTTCAATAAGTAGTCTATCCTAGTCTAGAAAAGGGTTAAACTTCTATTAGGTAGTTGACACTTTAGCTACATTAAAAAGCGTGAAGTAGACAAGTTCACATGAAAATATTTTCTAATTTAAGGAGTCTGAAAAGAGCTTAAGAAAACTCCTCTTGGAGGAACGAGTGGTATAGAGGGTAGAAACTAGTTCCAATACCGTTGGAACTACTCATGACATAGTGAGGACAAGAGGCAAGCTAATAGGACCACTCACTATAGCGGTTCCTCCAAGAAAGGGTAAACACCAAGTGAAAGAAGATGGTAGGCCAAGCAAAGGATTACGATGGAAGAGAGAAACCAAGGCTCATCGTGCAGAAGTAGGATGAGAAAAAGTGGAAATCACAAGGGATAAAAATGGTGGAATCATCTTGGGGTATAGCCATAAAAGAGATGAAGAAGAGGATATGTGGCTAAAATTTTAGGTTAAGGCAATTGATAAGGAGGAAATCCGAAAAGGAGTAAAAAATGGTTGCATGGACACGAACTTGGAAAAAATGTGCTAACTAGGGTATGCCTGAGTGGGTAAGCTCTACCACCAAGCTACAACATGCATAAATGAAAGTGGATAAAGTTCCAACTTGACGGGGTTAGACCTAAGGTAAAAATTGGCATTGATGGTCAAAATGCAATGAGGACGACGAAAATGACCTACTCCTATATGCTAGGTTCAAGAGACATGTACCTAAGATCTATAGGATTTCATAATAAAAATGCCACCATGCCCTATAAAAACCATATAGAAAGACTAGACCCATGGTTAAATCACATAATGAAAGAAATAAACATGGAGTAGGTAAAAACAGGACTACATATTTTTATTTTTTAATTTCTATTTTTAATTTTTATTTTTTTATATATTATTTAATTTATTTTATTTAATTTGATTTTTTTTTTTATCTGGATTTTTGGCATAAATAAGGCACGACAAATAGTCACATCACATTCCAAACAAAAAAAGAGAAAATAGATCACACTCCTATGTACAATATGTACAAGCACAAAAACAATTGGTAGGTCATGCTATGATGTACCCACAACCAGACACGGGCCAAGGGTTTTTATACACGAACTCATGGAGGGTAAGGGAACCATATGGGTCACCAAAGTAGGTTCATGCCAAAGGAAATAAAAATACCCAATCTGAAAAGGTTTAACATTCCAGGGACATTGTAACATAGTCACATTCTCAAAACTAACATGAGGACATAAGGGAGGATCAAGACATAAAGGAGGTAAAAGACACTTTTTGATAGGGGATAAGGAGTTGTAAAATTCATTGGCAAGTTCATTAGTATAAGCCCAAGACTTGACTCAGTCCATGGGTAGAAATTAAAAGGAGGTTTGAGGAGGTACCCCCTCAATCATTCCAAGATTTATGTTGCCAAGCACTACTTTTTCTTAATTGGGGAGACTAGAGGTAGGAAGAGGCATAATCTCTATAGGATTTTCAATAGGTGAATCCATGACTTCTAAGACGAATTGTCGAGAAGAAGACTCATCGTTGAGGGAGTCACGTGGAGCAAGTGGAGGGATTACACATGTGGGCAAAGGAACTTGGTCATATTCCATATTGCGATGGAGTTTCTTAGAAACATTAGGAGGTACTGATGCAACTACCGGAGAGGAAATATCTTCCTCAATATGTGGAAACTGGTGGTCACTAGCTTGATCAAATTCCATAGGAGTATGAAACACCACCCAAGTATCAGAAGGCCTATGGGGTCGATAGGTGTCAAAAGAGATCATATGCATAGGAGATTTAGAAGAGGTGGAAGGAATTTTTTGGGGAAAACAGTTGAGGAAAAAAACCCATAATAGATGAGCTTTTGAATAGCCCCATGACAACACTCTAAAACTAGCTACAGTTATCTCCCTCAAGTGGGGTTGAATTCCTCGTAGTGGAAATTTGGGCCGATGGCATGCAATACTGAAGATGCTTGATAGTGACAATTGTTCCTTCATGAGGAAATAAAAGAACATGAAATACTAATGAGATCATTGTGGTGAAGACATAAAAATGACTATGGCCAAGGAGGATATTATAATCCAAAAGAGTGTCGATGACTTCAACATCGACATAGTCAATTTTCCCTCCTAACTCAATGGAAAATTTTGGAAGAACCCCTTTAGGTACAAATTTGTGACCGTAAAAATGCTTGGAGAGTGGTGTTTGACGTGACAAGCATCAAAGAGCCAAGAGCCTTCCAGCAGGATACTGACATAACACATGTGGAAGACCCTTTATCCACCAAAGTGTGATGAATATTCTTGTGGAAAATCCACACAATTATTTGAAAAAAATCTGATGGGAAATGCAAGGAGAGGCTTTGTCGACATTAAAGACGATGATACTAGAGTTAAACATATTAACTCCACCAATGGCAGATAGGAAGGCCTTGCATTGTTGAGGACAACTTTGGAATACCTCAAAGGTAGACATGGCATAAGGATCCCAGGTGATATATTCAACAATACTATAAGGTTGAGCGGCCCTGGAAAATGTATTCTTTGTCTTATTATGAAGAACACCCTTTGGGGGGGGGGGCACGGCGGTAGATAGGTTCCACAGGCTTATCCAAAGTGAGAGGTCCAGTGGGGGTAGGTGGAGATGGTGAGTCCTTAGAGAGAGAACCTGACTTAGGAACATCATATGATTTAGCTTACGTAGTCACATTTACATCTTCCTTGCTCATAAATATTGATTAACTATGGGGGGAATGAGAGTATGACCCCTCATTTCCCCCTTACGGAGGTAGAGTAGGTTGACTAACTATATGCTGCTAAGTTTGTGCAAGGAATGAATGAGTCAAAGCATTAGGTTGTTGAGAAGATGGTGGTGAAATGAGTCTATGGACTCCATCCATTGGATGGAACTCATGAGTCAAATAGTCTCCTTGACAAATTTTGCAAGGGAACTTGACTTTATGATGGCATTCATTGGTGCCTCCCCTTTATTATGATGGTTGGTTTTGTATTTCTCATAAATTTGGTCCTTTTTTTCATTTTCTTATTATATTTTTACCACCAGATTGTTGGTTTTTCTTCGGTTGAGTGGACTTTGCCCTTAGAACATCAATGGACGACTCAAGAGAGGGTGCTCTAGCAGAGCCAAGCACACTTTTTGGGGCTTGATATATAACAATCAAGTGCTCAGGTTGAGAAGAAAGTTGGATCATAGAATCAGAGATAGAGCCAATCATGCCATCAGCATATGGGCCAGGAGAAAGTTTGGGATGGTCAATAGAAGGCCTAGGGGCATTAGGAAACACTTCATAGAGTGTACCTAAATGTGAATAGACAATATCCAACTGTTGTGTAGCCAAAATTGTTTGTTCGTTGATAAAATCTTGAAACATGGACATATTTTTAGCAATTGAATAGAACGAATGAACCATTTATGTAATATCTCATCAAGTAACTTGGCTCTCACTAACCTCTTTCAACGATGCCACTCATGAATGTGATAAAAAATTAAAAGTGGCATTAACTTGTTTGAAATTTTACAAGAGATGAGAGTCGATATCATACCAAGTAGGAAACAGGAAGTGTGTCAAGATGGTTTTAGATAAGGAGGCAAAGTCATTGTAGGATGCAGTATCTAACTGGACATACCACTTTTCGACATCCCCAGTTAACGTATATTGGAACGAGTGAAGTTTAATAGAATAATCCACCAAAGAATTAGAGGAACACCATCAATGATAGGTGGTAATGTGGGTGGATGGATTCTCCTGAGGCTTCCCTTCAAACTTGGGAATATCGGATGTAAATTTAGTGGGAATGGTTGGCCATGAGGGATCATGATGGATGGGGTCATTAGTTAACTTTTCCAAATTTGGTAAATTAAGAGAAGATAAGAATGAATCATAGGTAGGAGAAAATCCTAACCATCCTTGTTGTCCCCCCATGTATAGATTTTGATTCATGGTGTAGTGGTTAATAAATGGGTTCGAACTAGCATATGATTGTTTTGGGCCAGAGTGGGTGGTGTTAGGATTCTTCCCCCTAGGGTAGATGCCCCCAAAGAGAAAAGGAACACCAAGAGCATGTCTACTAAGGGGGTTGTAACCAAGAGTATAAGATGGACCAACCTAATTGGTAGGACCCACATAAGGTGAATAACCTGTATGAGTGATAGTACTAGCAACAGGGTTGCCTCCAGGTAAACTAGACCCTCCAAGAGAGGTACTGGTAGGTGGAACCCCTCCAAACAACGAACTATACCAGGCTTGTGGCATGGTAGAAGAAATGTTTCCCCCAGGCTGACTAAGAATAGCTAATGATCCCCCCCCCATATATTTCCAGAAGTAACCATGCCTAAGTGAAGAACAAGAACTATTGGTTGAGAAAATGTACGTGAAAATACTCTTGATCCTACTGGCTGACTAGGATGAGGCACCATGGTCACCGTAGGAGATGGTGTGGGAATGGAAACATTTGAGAAATTTGCAAGAGCTATAGATGAGACTGGTGGAATGCCCCAAGAAGAAATGAGAGGTGTGCATAGATGAGTAGTTATAGCCACGCTAAGAGGTGGTAATGATGACATGGCAGCTGACAATGCCAATGCAGAAGGTAAGGAGGTCATAGACTCTGCCGCATGATAAATAACTAAAGAAGGTACGTAATTGTAGGTTGGTGTAGAACCGTCAGGTTTCAACTGCAACAACTTAGGTCCTAATGGATTGGTCAAAGGTGGGTTGGAAGGAGTAGTATAATCATTTGCCAATTTCTCAACGTAGATTAGATCAACACCAAAAGGACTAGGTATAGACTCTGAGACTATGTATTGGTCTAAGTCTTGAGAAATGATAGGCACTCTCTATTCAAGAGTGATAAGCCCACCTCGTTTAGGAGGAAAACCGTGAAGATGACATGACTGATGGTGGAAAAATTAAGTTAGGGTGATAAATTATAGATCAAAGATGATTATGTTAGTGCAAACACCCTAAGACCAAAAATATTGACTCATACCAAAAGACAAACACTAGAAACATCCTAGACGATAGCACACGCAAACCAAAATACAAAGAATTTGGCGGTGGAACAATTATACTAGCGACCTATTTCCCATCCCTTTTAGTTGCGAACTCGGCACAAGTGCCCTCACAAGATGTGTAACACCCCCCAATAAGGCTAAGAGAATATGACTAGTATATGTCCCAGGTACAGAGAAGACAACCTCGACCTTGCACTTATGGATGAGCCCTATGAAGATAGGCCACTATGGTCATCACTGACAATAAAACAGCTCCGGGGAATAGTCACATGAAAAATTCACATGCAAGGGTAGGACACTTGAACCTAAAAAAGGAGCCAAGATTGAAAGCCCCTTGAGATTTACCTCCCAAGTGGTCCCCAAGTGCTATAGAAAACACTGATTACACCATTTGTATGCGTTCAAATTCTGCTATATTGTGTCACCCAAAACTAAGCAAAATGGGTCATGTCACCCTACCTAGCCTAAGTGTGACCTCATGCTTGACCTGTTTTTGAGGAGGGCTTCCCATACCGCACTACTGAAAATGGATTTAAATCCCTATCACAAGCTTCTAAGTTGATTTTGTTGTCTTGTAGTAGTTAACTCACACTACTATCTCCAAGACCCTAGCCTAAGCTAGTGTTGGTGTACTACTAGTAAAAATAAAAGAAAAATGCAGTTAATTTTATTATCACATTGATTTTAAGTGGTTGTTATTTACAAAAATGGGATGCGGCATGAAATTGAGATAGTGTGAATGACTCTTTGTTAGTCACCGTAATGTAGCTATATGCAATTTTCTTTTTTTTGCTTTGATGAAGGCTAACTATAGGAGGGTAAGAGTTTAAATAACACACTGATTGCTATTATGATGCACCTCTCGCTAAATCTTCTTAAATGAAAAATGTCGAAAATTTTCTGAATTAATAACCCAAAAAAAAACTAAAAGGGAAATCAAAGTAACCGAGAAAATACCAAAGCAAATTTCCCAAGCAAGAACACAAAGCACTCCAAAAGCATCACAGCTAGCAAAAAAAAGCCCAATCAAACAAACACACTCAAAGCAATCAAACCAAAAGCCAAAATTTAAATAAGGAAGGAAATTTCAGAAAGATAGGGTTGTATCACAATGGCTCAACTAAGGCCAATGTTCTACAAAGGTCAAAACTAGACCCTAGAGGTAGGAAGGCCTAAACAAAATCAAATGACAGTGATATAAAGCAATAAAAAACACAATCAAATGAGCTTTTCTATATGATAACTGCACCATTGATCACAACACCAACAATTGTGATGAAAATGACCAAAAGAGCAAATATATCACCCAGCAAGAAGTGGAAAAAGTGAGAAAAAGCCATAAAATTCTAAAAGTAAAATGTACATTGGGTGTAAACAGTCACTAAAAAAATCCAATCAGATCTAAAATTAAGATCTATAGGAAAAAATCAAGCCTCAATCTAAATCATCCAACAAAACTTTAAGAGAACCTTGAAAGATAAAGGGTAATGAAAGACATTAGATAAAATGCTCAAAATGGATCAAATTAGACACACACAAAAGTTGATCAGCAACAACAAACCATAGATCAAAAAAATCTCCAATAGATCAGCGAAAGACAAGAAGATCAATGCAAAATAGAGGAGAAAAAATTGTCTCAATAAAGAATGACCAATCTAAGGAAATGAAGGTGATAGAAACCAATCTAGACCATATCTAGCCAATAAGAATAAGGCCTAGACTATGTAAAAATAGAAGTAAAAAAATTGAGAAGATAAAATTTTTCTCTCAGGGCTAAAAGCCCAGACGCACGCACAACACAGGGAGTGGTCATATGCTCGCTTTCTAACTGGAAGGGAGCGAATGGGATCTCCTGGACACATTGATGACTCCTTGTTGGAGCATCTAGGGAAAATAACTTGACTAGTCACACTTGAATCGACCATAAAATCCTCATACCAAGTCCATTTTCAGTGATTTTTTTCTTGAATGAAATTATGAGAGGAATACAGATATGTGGTCAATTCAATCAAATTATGTATAGAAAATTCTATAATTTATTTTAAATTCATGATCTATTATTCTCTCATATAAAAAGAAAAAATAAAACTACAGATCTAATATCAGCTTAGATCTGAAGCAAATAACACCAATGGAGATAAAAAAATAAATCCAAAATCCAAAAAGAACTCAATGGGAGACCAAAAAATAATTGGATCCAAAGCAAAATAGAAAAGATCTAAATACAAAGGGGTAAAAAGATAATTTCTCTCATTGAAAGCACCATTTTGTTTCATTTAATTATGTAAGCAGCTATTGCTCCACGATCTCATGCTCGATTGAGATCACCCAACTCCAAAAGGAAACACAAATAGATATATAATAGTGTCCCAACCCAAATAATCAAGCATGCATAAGGTAGACTCTATATACTACAAGGAAATATGTGTGCACCTGGCCTCTTCATAAGTTGGGGAAGGATTTTGGGTTTGATGTGGATTCTCATGCTCCACTCAAGTGATCTACCTTGTTTACACCTGATCTCGATCCCTACACATAACCACAAATAAACAGAGACAAAAAGTGACCTTCCTCATGAGATCGTTAGATCAAAATATCATAGAAACAACTATAAAGCATGTTGAATACAAATAGGTACAAGGAAGGATCATATTTTTCTATTAATCATATAAGTGAAAGTATATCAATATACCTTCAACAAATAAGATCCTATCCTCCAGCTTGTATTATGGTCTCCTCTCCCAATACAAAAAATCTCTTGCACTATAGTTTTCATATTTGATCTAACCCCCTTTCCTCTTGTTGAGAATATAAAGGCGCATTCTATCCTCTTAGAGAATTTATTTAGACACCTAGGGGATTCAGAAGTTAGTTAATTTATACAATAATGTATCCCTAGCTAGCTCATACAAAAGTAGGTCAAGTTGATCTCCTTGGGAACGACAAACTCTAGAAACATTTTTCACAAATATGAGCCTTTCCTCAATTATCTAAATTATGAAATAATTATTACCTCACAATTATAATATTTTGGAAAATTAATTATCGCAAATAAATCAATCATGTAATTCAACCCTTTTATCATGGGATAAATATCACATAAGTAAAAGAAAACTTGAAAATGGATGCATTTTAGTGAAACAACTGTGGTAAGTTGAAATTGGGTTTCTCTCACTATAATGGAAGTGAAAATAGCGTTATAAGACACATGCAAACCAGTGACCTTTCATCTCCCTTTTCTCCTATTTTCCTTTATTTTTCATAAATAAAAGCCAATTAATGCCTCTTTTCCTTTGCCAATTTCCCTAGCGATAACAAATTGAAATGAAAACCCACTAGGATGTTTTTCCCAACATTCATATTGGGATACGTGTCCCATGACCTTGGTATTATTTTTCCTTTATCAACTTTATTATATGAAGTTTTAACCTGAGACTGTTACAGACCCATCACCCTTAGTAGAGCACTCTCCTCTATGGATGCGCATCATAATTCATCAAGAGATAAACCCTAATTATAGCTCTTGGATACATAATTAAGATTTTGAGAATATCTATTGACGCATCCCCTGATGATGGACTCACTTGGTAGTCCAAAACATTGGGTTTACAAAAACTCTATAACAAGTAATTCATCCTCCATCTAAAACCATCCTCACCTGTATGGATTCATTATTTAACAACACTCTCCTCTATGTTCCATGAGACCTATAACCATCAAACCACTGAAAACCAAAAAATACTTCCCATGGAGCTTCATAACTTATCTCGACACAGTATTTACAGTGAACCATAAAAAAACCAACATGACAAACATGACAACATGACAAACATGAGAACATGAGAACCATATTGTTTATTGGAGCTTTATAACATGACACGTTGCGGTATTTACAACAAAGAGCATACATAAATATATGCATATACCAAAAATCCTTTACCTTAACTAGAAAATAATGAAGGATACATAGCCCGCATCTAATCATCCATCTCCCATGTATCTTCATTGCACCCAAAGTGCTTCCAATGCACTCAAACTTGCTCAATTGCTCTATTATGGAGCATGAGTTGTTTTTGCTATAAAATGCATTGAGGTTCAAGATGAAATTCTCCTTATAGCTCTACCTACAATTCAAAACAATCAATCACATGATCAATATTATTGACATACTTCTTAATAAATGAAACATAGAAAACAACATGGACTTTCATTGTTGGAGGCAGTGCAAGCCTGTAGGTCATTGGTCCAATCCTATCAAGGATCTCGAAAGGCTGGCAATACTGAGGTGCCAACTTGGCACATGATCTTATCCTCAAGAATCTCTTCCCATGTTTGGCATGTAAGTACACATGGTCCCCAACCTAAAATTATTTAAATTCCTTTTGTTGATCTGCATAGATCTTCTCCCTGTCCTATGCTACTTTTAGATTTTCCTTGATAACTTGCATTTCCTGTTCCATATTTGCCAACATGGCTGGTCGTATCCATATTCTATTCACTGGATCACTCCATATAATGGGAGTATTACAACTCCACCCATAAATTTCCTCAAAAAACTCATCCTTAGTGAATCTTGATACCCATTATTATAAGCGAACTCAACTGGTGGTAGATACTCTTCCCGCTTCCTTTGCTGGTGCATAACATAAATTATCAACATGTACTTTAGAATCATGTTTACCCTCTCTATCTATCCATATGTATGGATATGATAATATGTACTTAAGGCCAACTCTCTACCCAAACCTACAAACAACTCCTTCCAAAAATTAGAAGTGAACTTGGCATCTCTATTGGATAGAGTCTTCTTAGGAATACCATGTAATCTCACTATCTCTCTGATGAAGACCTGTGCTACCTCACTAGCTAAATAATTAGACATCACTAGAAGAAGTGAGATAAGTTGGTCAACTTGTCAGTCACAACCATGATGGAATAATTCTATCTAGATGTCCTCAGAAAACCTGAAAATGAAATCCATGCAAATGACCTCAAATTTCCACTCTTGAATTATAATCGGCTACAGTAGACCACCTATATGCTTGCACTCTGATTTTACCTATTGACAATAGAAACACTTGGTGACCAACTTAGCTTCCTATTTCTTTACATTCGAGCAATAGTAGAACTTATTCATAATTGATTGTCTTCTAATATCCCAGATGAACTGAATATTAATTGACATGAAATTCCTGCACAATAAGCTTCTTGATCTCACTATTGTCCAACACATAGATCCTATCCCTAAATATCACCAATCCATTTTATATGAGATGATAATCCACATATTGATCATCTATACCTTGTTGATATAACCTATTCTTAAGCTCCCTATACCTATCATTTTTTGTCCTTCTTATAAGATTCAATCTTGTAAATCTATCCCATATGAGTTCATAGCTACTATGTGATTTACCTACACTCTTCTATTGATAGAATTTGTAACCCTCTTCTCCCTACCCTTGATGTACTTGATCTCGAAGTCAAACTCACTAAGCGTGGCCAGCAATCTAGCTTTCCTGGAATTTATATTAGGTTGTTCAAACAAATATCTCAGCCGACTATGATCACTCATCAATTCAAACCTCCTGCCAAGTAGAGAGTGCCTCCACATAATGCATGAGTGATCACTGCCAACTCAAGATCATGAGTCACAAAGTTTTGATCGTGCTCATTTAACTTACTTTACTCATAACATACCACCTATCCCTCCTACATCAAGACCTCACCAATTCCACTCTTGCAATCATTTTACACACCACAAACTCTCTACATGGATCTACAACCCTTAGAACTAGAGCATTTGTAAGAAACTGCATCAACAACTCAAAACTAGTTGCACATTCCTCTGCCCATTGAAATCTATTTCCTTTTCTCTACAATGATGCCATATGATAGGAAATCCATGAGAATTTCCTGATGAACCTCCTGTAGTAACCTGCTAACCCCATGAATTATTTGACCTCATCCACATTTCTAGGAGTTTCCCATTCTATGATAACTCTTATCTTTTCCAAATCCATTGATATGGATTCATTGGAGACAACATGTCCTAAGTAATGAAACTTTTTTTGAAAGAAGCTACACTTACTAAGCTTGGCATACAACTGATTCTGCCTTAGCAATGTCAATATTGGTGTTAAGTGTTTGACATGCTCTTCCTCATTCTTATAATATATCAATATATCATCAGTGAATACAATCACATAATTGTACGTATAAAGACACAACACACTATTTATCAAACACATGAAAGTAGATGGAGCATTAACTAGACCAAAAGGAACTACAACAAACTCATAATGCTCATACATCATCCGGAAAGCAATATTGTATATGTCCTCTTCTTTCATGTGTACCTAAAAATATCTTGATCTCAAATCAATATTCAAGAACACCTCTACTCCAACCCAATAAACAAGTCATAAATCCTCAACAAAGGGTACATGTTCTTAATTTTCATCTTGTTAAACTACTTGTAGTCAATGCAGAACCTTAGACTACCATCCTTCATCTTTAAAAACAACTATGGTGCACCCAAAGGTGAAACCATTGGCCTAATGTATCCCTTTTCAATCATTTCCTTCATCTACAACTTCAATAAAACTAGGTTTGGGGTCCTCATATTGTAAGGAGGCTTTGTGCTCATTTTACCTCCTAAGCTAGTCAAATCAACCATTCTCTTAGCTTATTGTATGATTTTCTAATTACATTTATGCTTATCGAGTGAGTTGAGTTAGTTATGATGCCATGTGGGCTAACATGTATTTAATGCAAATTATTGATGGATTTCAAGGTAAAATTCAAGGATCCAGTGGCCAAATTGCAGCAATAACTCGAAGTAGATAGAGGATAGGGCTTATAGTAGGGAATCCCCCTCATTTATTACTCCTCACTTCGAATTCCCCTCCATTCAGCGCGGAGTACAAGCAACCGAATCATGCACTAGAAGGCAGCCGAGCAAGTGGAGGATGACTGATAGTTATCTTGAGTTTTAGGAGTCAAGCCTCCCAGATTTTAAGGAAACTGTTGGTAGCTTCAGATGTATAAGTAGAGAGGCCTAGGGCCTCACTAGGGTTGGATTTTGTTTTCTTATGTAAACTCTGCTCAAATTTCGAGCTTACTATTTTGTGATAGTTTCATGTAATCTTTCCATGTTTTGATAATGAAGATGGAATCCTTTTTGAGCTAGCAGTGAGTTACCTTAGAGGCCTGAACCTCTTGGGTTAGGGCCCAATCCAAGAAGCCAAGATTTTCTTTACTTGTATTTGTATGCTTTACTTCAGTTTGTAGATTAATTTGTTAGATGTATTTCTTTTATGGTTAAGAATAGGTCTCTTTTGATGATTTAGTAGTTTGCTTCCATTTTTTCTTTCTGTAGCAGGTTAAGCAGCGACAATAAAATATTAAAAAGGCTAGAAATAGTGCCTTGGCCTCTCTTCCTCCCTATGGGACCATGATTTGAGTCAAAGACTCTTTTGCTGCCCCAAAAACATAGATTTTCCTCATTCATAGGACTTCTTGTGTTTGTAGCTCTTTAGTAGGTTAATAGTCCAGTTTTTCTTTGCTTCAGATATCCTTTATCATGTTCATTTCCTAATTTTGAATAGTCTTTTTTCATTCTTTCCTTTCCTACAACATTTCTTAGCATTTCCTTTCATAGATCATAGTTTAGACCATTTTAATGCAAAACTTTGTTTTTCCTAAATGCACTCATTTCATTTGTTGCTTGATTTTCTTAGTTGATTGTTAGTTCCTTTGAAATATATCCCTTCTAGCAGTATCCCATCTTATCAAAAATCACATCCTCCATCTAATCTATGCCCTACAGGTCTCCCAAACCTCACCTCAATTCTGCCCTAGTTTCCTTCATTTTTTCATAGAACTTCTTCCTCTCTCCTTGAGCAAACCCAATCATATTTCTCTCTCTTGGTAATTCATGGTAGACCTTTGTCACCCTAACACCTCATTCCAACCTTCACCAACCTTTTCCACCCACTCTCACACCCTCAAAATAGCAGAAATTGCTCTCGGCCTCCTCCTGTAGGCCTCTTGTAGTTTCCTTGTTTTCCTCCTGTAGTTTCCCTGTGTCCTCCTGTAGTTTTTCTTGTAGGCTCCCTTTTGAAGTCCGAGTGTGATAAAAGCCTCTACAAGGCCACCGAACACATCCTAGGACCCATCCACACCATCTTCCATCCTCCCAAGCTCCAAAACCACCCTCCAACGCCACCTGTTCACTGCAACACTCACACACAATAAATTAGATGCATGTCAAATTCACATAAAAACACATAAAAATCCAAAAATATGCTTTTTTCTTATTTACTTCTAGAAATAGCATGGTTAGATGTTTTTACTTTGTTGAGTAGGTAATGGCATTTCTTTCATGGTTTTCATAGTGTTTTTGGCAAAAGTAGAATTAGCTTGTTAATTAGGGTTTACTAGGTCTTGCTTTACATTACAATCTTTTTCCTTTCTACAATTAGAATAGCTTATGTAGAGTAATCTTTCTTTCTTTTATCACACATAGAGCTTCTTCTGAGATCTATAGAAGTTGGGTTGAGCTCCTAGTAATCTTGCACCGGCTGACCAAGTGACAACCTGTAGTGAGAACTAGTACTTGTGCATATAGCACCAACACTTCCAAGTTTGTTACGAATTACTAGGTTGATAAAAGTAAAGTTGGTAGTCTAGGAGTTACAACATTCTTGCTGCAATACTGGAACTCACCACTTTTTGGCACCATTGCCGGGTAAGTGTCAGAGTATTTTGTGATTACTGCTTTCTTCTATTTCTTCTTGCAACATTCTGCTAATAATTTGTTTCAACAAAAGTAGACTAGTCATTTATTTTCTTTCAGTTTTGCATTTCCTTGCTTTCCCTTACAATTTTGCAAATTCCATTTCGGCAAAAATAGACTAGTCATTTCCTTTCTTTCAATTCTGCATTTCCTTGCTTTCCCTTTCAATTCTTTAAATTTCCATTCAGCTAGTTGCAATTTGTTTTGTTCAATCACAATCTCAGTTTCTGCAAGTACTATTAGTGTGGGGAAAAAGAAACAAAAAACCAACCAAAAATATTTCCTTTCATGCCTCGTAGGAATAGAGATAACTTAGGAAAATTTCTTCCCAACATGCCCACTGCTTCACACAGTCGACCTTCTCTCTTCTTCGGTGGCTGCGATCAAGAAGAACGCCTAGGTGAACAAACAGAGATATCTGAAGAACCTATAGGGGAAGAAGAAGAAGAAAACATTCCTCTGGAGACAATGGCTGAAAATAGAAATGCTAGGGGAAATGGAGAGAGAATAAAGGGTACCTTTCCCATTCAGGAGACCAATGGGGACACCAAAATGAAAAATATAAGTCCTTCATCCCTACCCCACTTCCATGGCCTAACTATAGAAGATCCTGACACCTTCTTGTTTTAGTTTGCTGTCATTTGTCGAACTTATGACTATGCGGAAGATGAGAAAAAGTTGAAACTATTCCCTTCTACTCTCATGGACGCAACATTGTGCTGGGTCATGGGATTACCTGGCAATAGCATCACAACTTGGGCTCAAATGCAGCAAGCATTTAAGAACAAGTATCGAGACTATTTGAGGTCAAAAGATACCAAAGAAGAAATCTTTCGAATGACAATGGAAGTGATGAGTCCCTCGAAGACTATGAAGAGAGGTTCCAGCTCAATTACAAAGGGTCGGGTGTACACTTGACCCTGAGTCTCTGAAGTTGGTCTTGCTCAAGGGAATCTTGGAAGACCTTTTAGACACCCTCCATCTACTGGCTGGGGGAGACATTTACCAACTATCCTATGAGGACATAATGACAATTTTTAGAAACCATTTTAGAGTAGCCAAAAAGAAAGGTAGGGGGAGTTAACCCATAGCAAGTACCTCTTCTTCCAATTCATCCATTAAAGGTGAAATTAGAAACATGTTGGAAGACTTCAAGAGTGAGATGCTGCAAAATCTTGCCATGAAAATGGATACCTTACATATCAAAAGAAAACAAGAGGAAGCAGAGAGGGCTTAGGCCATTTTTTGCCCTAGATGCACCAGGAGGCATCCTAGGAATGAATGCCCATTGAACTCTATAGAGGTTTGTTCATTATGTGAAGAAAATCATTCTATAGACAAGTGCCATTCCTTGCCCGGACTTAAAGTTGTATACCAAGGGCCCAAAGGAGTCACTAAATAGATCTATTACATAAACCAAAGGAGGCTGCATGGGCCTAGACCATAATAGCAGGGGATGGAAGGGACATCTCAGGTATACTACAACCCTAACCAAGTCCCCTCCATACCTTCTTGGGCGCCCCCTACTCATCCTTCCTGGTCCACACCACCTCCTTGGTCCTTCACATCTCAATATCATGCCCAACCAGCCACCCATTCATTTCAATCATATGCTCAGCTGCAACCTCAGTGGAATGCAGCTCATCAAGGGTGGAGGCCCCAATACAAAACTCTTCCCACTCTTCTACCTCCACCACCTGCCCACCCACAATTGTTACCTTATGCTCCACCAAGGCAACCCTAAATGCCTGCCCAGCCAAATCCAAACCCGAACAACAGACAAGATCAACAAGTGTATAGTGGGGAACCATCATGCCAAACTAATGTTGTCGAGATTCAATAAATTAACTTGCGATCTAGGAAAGTTCTCCCAGATAGCCAGCCTACACCCATGGAGGTTGAGGAAGATAAAGAGGAAAGCAAACCTAAAGCAAATCCACCCTTTCCTAAGATACTATCCATGGCAATCCAACATACCCTAGAAGATACTGAACTCCTAGGAGAATTGAAAAATTTATGTGTGAAAATACCACTTCTCCAAGCCATAAAAGATGCGCCTATGTACAATAGGTTGATCAAAGAGAAGTGCTTTAGGCATCCAAGAAGGCGCAAGATATATGCCCCAACAATCAATGTGATAGGACAGCTGCCTGACTTGATGTTGGGGTAGAGAATCTGTCCAAAATATCTGGATACTGGAAACCCAATAGTTGATGTTCACATGAATGGCACAATGGTGCCACATACCTTGATTGATCTAGGAGCTGCCATTAATGTGATGACAAAGGACACAATGCTCAAACTTAACCTCCAGGGCTTCTTGAGGAAGAGAATGACAATGTTGTAGTTAGCAGACCACTCCACCATGACCCCTGAGGGGATTGTGGAAGATGTGATGGTCTCCATTGATTCTTGGGAGTACCCTGTGGATTTCTTAGTTCTCTAGCCAAAGGCAAAGCTCACTGGGTATCCTCTCATTCTGGGAAGACCGTGGTTGGCTACAGCTGATGCCTACATCAACTGCCAAGCTGGGAACATGCCCATAAAGAATGGGCACATGTCCAAGCAGTTAACCCTATATCCTCCTACCCAACCCCTACTAAAACATGATATCCATCCCTAGTTGGAGGAGGAGGATGAGGATGAAGTTTATTCAGCACCACTTTGTGCATGAGAAATCACAATGGGGGGAAAACCGCAATATGAGGATGATATGATTGAAAATTTGATTCAGAATCCACCTCCTAGTGTATCACCATTAGAAGACATAGTAAGAGAAACCCAAAACAACCCCTCAATTGATCTCTGTGTGGCCGACCCTACTTCTCCCCGTGTTAAAAATATAGAGTTCGGCCGAGAAAGAACATTGAAAATCAATCCATCCCTATCTACTTCCCAGGAGAAAAAGCTATGCAGCCTACTGAGAAAACATTTAGATGCCTTTGCCTGGCGTTATATGGATATGAAGGGAGTGCACCCTTCAGTATGTACTCATCATATATACATCAAGGAAGATTTCAAGCCTGTTAGGCAACCTCGAAGGAGGATGAACCTAGCACTTAAAGATATTGTTAAGGAAGACCTGTAGAAATTACTGGATGTAGGATTCATCTATCCCATTTCTGATAGTGAATGATTCTCTTCTTTGGTGCTAGTGCCAAAGAAAAATGGTAAGTGGAGAATTTGTGTCAACTATCAGGAATTGAAAAAAGCCACTAAAAAGGACCACTTTCCTTTATCTTTCATAGATAAAATGTTAGATGGTCTAGCAGGGAAAAAGTTTTTCTCCTTCTTGGATGGGTTTAGTGGGTACAATTAGATTCAAATTAGCTTGAGAGACCAAGATAAGACCACTTTCACTTATCCTTGGGGTAACTTTTCATACCGAGTCCTTCCATTTGGTTTGTGTAATGATCCAACCACTTTCCAAATAGCGGTATTGAGTATATTTTCTGAACTGGTTCATGATGCAATAGAAATATACATGGATGATTTCACTCCTTATGGCTTTGACTTTCAGGAAGCTTTATCTAACCTAGGAAAATTTCTAGATAAGTGTATTGAGATGAACTTGTTCCTTAGTACAGAAAAATGTGAATTCTTGATGACTGAAGGGACCGTGCTAGGTCATGCAATATCTCAACAAGAACTGCAGGTGGACCCCAACAAAATTACCATCATCCAAAGGGTCCCACCTCCTCAAAAGGTGAGAGATGTAAAAAGTTTCCTAGGCTTAACTGGATATTACAAGAGATTCATTAAATACTTTAGCAATATAGCCTCTCCTTTGTTTGGCCTCCTAGGCAAAGATGTTGAGTTCATATGGTCAGAAAAATGTTAAGGAGCCCTAGATAGCTTGAAGGGTAAGCTAGTGACTGCCCCAATTCTTAGAGGCCCAAACTGGGCCCTACCTTTTCACATTCACACAGATGCCTCGAGCAAATCAATAGGAGAAGCCTTAGGACAAATTGACGAAAAGTTACCTTAAGGCAGAATTAAACTACATAGTGATCGAGAAGGAACTCCTAGCTGTCGTGCATTCCTTAAACAAATTCAGACATTATATCATAGGCTATCAAAGCTTTGTGCACAATGAACATGATGAAATTATATATTTAATGAACAAACTAGATGTAAATGCTCGCATTATTTGATGGTTGCTTTTACTGCAATAGTTTGATTTGACCATTATTGATAAGCCTGGTAAAGAGAATGTTTTTGTTGACTTTTTGTCTGGAGTAAATTTGCCTATAGGTGAAGAAGGAATGGTGGATGACCAAATTCCAGATGAACACCTATTTTCTATATCAGTACTCTCTCCATGGTTTGTTGATATATCAAACTACTTGGTTTCAGCACAGTTCCCACCACACCTGTCCTCAAAAGAGAAGAGTAGGTTAGTAAGGAAAAGCACCCCTTTCACCTGGATTGGAGGCAATCTCTTCAACCTGGGCCCGGATTAGATCTTGAGAAGATGTGTCAGGGAGGGTAAAGTCTTTGACATCCTCCTGACCTATCATTGCGGGCCTTGTGGAGGTCATTTTGTAGCAAAAAGAACTGGCTTCAAGATATTGCAAGCAGGCTACTACTAGCCCACTCTTCATCAGGATGTGAGGTGATACACGAGTCAGTGTGATCGGTTTCAAAGGATGGGGAACCCACTCCAAAGGATGAAATTCCCATGCAACCTCAAGTGATCTTTGAGCCATTTGAGAAGTGGGGCATGGACTTTTTGGGGCCTATCAACCCCCCTTCAAAGCAGAAGCAGTACATCATTGTCTGCATTGTCTACCTAACAAAGTGGGAAGAGACAAAAGCAATCAAAGCAACAAAAAAGGAAAACGTAGTTGTGTTTTTGAGAGAAAATATATTCTACAAATTTGGGTATCTGAGAGAGTTGGTCACAAACCAAGGTAGTCAGTTCACTTCCAGCCTGATTGAAGACCTGCTCACACATCATAAGATCAAGCATAGGACTTCCATCCCTTACCATCCACAAGCCAATGGGAAAGTGGAGGTAACTAACTAAGCATTGGAAAGGATCCTTACCAAGGTAGTGAGCAGCAACAGAAAAGAATGGGCAGACAGATTAGTTGAGACCACTTGGGCCTACAACACAACATGGAAGACCACCACTGGGTTCACACCCTATGAACCAGTCTATGGGAAGAAGGCATTGTTTTAAATAGAGTTTGAATTCAATACCTTAAGGATGGTAGCTCAGCTGGACCTAGACCTCAGCCATGCACAGAAGGAGAGATTACTTTAGCTCAATGGATTGGATGAATACAGATTGCAAGCCCTTCTCCATACATAGGTAGTTCAGCTTCAGAGAAAGATATGGCATGAAAAAAAATCAAGGAGACACAGTTCCAAGAGGGAGATTAGGAACTACTCTATAATTCAAGATAAAAATATTTCAAAGGCAAGCTGAGGACAAGATGGATAAGACCCTACACTGTGGAGAAATGCAATGAAAATGGTTCAGTTTTGATCAGAACCATTGATGATGAAGCCATCCCCATGCTTGTTAATGGACATCGGTTGATAGTTTACAAGAAACCCCTCTCCAAGCGAGAGTTTATTGAAGATTTGAATAAAATAGTTATGGTAGTGGAGCATGTCTTAGCTTCCACTTCACCCACTCACTGAAGAAAAGGAAAATAAAAAAGTAAGGACCCAAGTGAAAACCTCCATGAGGCACTTTAGTCCCATCATTGGGTTGAAAACCTCTTCTGAGGTGGCCCATTGATGTAAAAATAAGGGGGCAAAGGAATAAGATCCCTGGGTGAAAACCTCCCTTGGAGGCGCCCATGGTAGGTAATTAAGGTGAAAACCTATTTGAGGTGCCCTAGTTGCTTTAAAAAAAAAAAAATTGTATTGCATTGCAGGCTTGTAGGAGGACTACATGGAGTAGAAGAAGGTGCCAAGGGGATCCTGACATTCACACCAACATCAATTTCATCTCCTCCACACCTTCCTCCACCAGTTTTGGTATCTCTTTCACCCCACTGTACCTTTTTCTTCCAAAACTGTGTTTTCTATAGGAGGCTCTGTGTTTTCTACAGAAGGCTCCTATAGGAATTACAAAGAGCCAAAAGTGTCGACAGAAGGCAGCTTGAGGGATAAAAATACTTCATGAGGAACCTATAATCCCTCCTACCATCTTCAAACCTCCTTGCCATCATTTCTAAGCTTGCATCACACCCCAAGCTTCATTATTTTTTTCTTCCAGACCAAGAAAAAACACAGAAAAACAATTTTTAGGTTTTGAGAAAAGAAAAAATAAAAGAGGAAAAGGCACCAATAACCTTACCTGAAGCTTACCTACCATCCCTCCATCATTCATGACACCTTTAGCATTATTCTTGAGTTCCAAGCACAGGGAAAGGCTGAGGTTTCCATGGGAGAAGTAGCTACAGGAGCTCCTATAGGAATTCCTGTAGCATTTGAGCCCATAGAAGTCTAGCACCAAAAGCGAAAGAGTGCACATCTATAGGTTGAAAAGGCACATGCAGCTTAGCTCCAGCAAAAGAAGAACCTACAAAAGTACACAACCACACATTAGCTAGCAAAGAGAGCATGCATGAAGGAAAGTGTACGCATGCAGCAGATAAAGCCACAACACCTCACAACAAATACACTCGGATCACAGGTAAGCAACTAAATCACTCCTCTATTTGCATTTGTGTAATTAGGAGTCATACGAAAGGCAACGAGATGGTTGATATTGAACGAGGGAAAGGTGGCCAGTTAACTTGGCCACCCTCATTTAGTTGACTCCACTTATTTGAGATGTCACCCACACATGCTCACAATCAACTCAAGCACAAGATGCCAATGACAGGTAGTGGGAGGAAGTGTGAACTTTGATGCAATAATGAGGGATGATTACAAGGAGGGGCGATGATTACCAAGCAGGTGGGGATCAATGGTCGAAATATGGCCAACGTACACCTTGCCAACTTAGCACTGATAATCGAAAATAGCCATAAAAAGAAATGAGCACTCCTCCCCACGGATTCTCACCACCTTTTCTTCATTTTCTCCTCGTAACTCAGCCACAACAGTCCTCTTGTGCCCCCACAGCCTCGTAACCACCATTCTCCATCGATTTCTTCCCTATCTTTGCTCTCGGTATTTTCTATAGGAGAACCTATAGGAAATCTATAGGAGGTATAGCAAGCTTCTATAGGAGGGGCAGTGAGTCATCTTGAAGGGAGAAACCATGATTTTTGGCATGAATTTCAATTTGGAAAGGTAGGGTCATGCATGCCCCCTGTTGAATATCAATACGTGAAAGAAGTAATCTCAATTTGAGGATGAAATAAGTCTTTAGGAGGGCCGAAAATACATAAAAAAAAAAAATATTTAAAAAAAAACACTGTCTCCTCTATTTCTTTGTTTTTCTCAAAATTCTTTTTCTCTATCTCCATAATTGGTTTTCAAAAAGATTACAAACACTATGACAAGAGGGTTTATGAGAAAGGAGCCCACTAACTCCACTAGGCTCCATGCACATCCTCAAGTGGTGGACATATTCACAAGGGAAAACTGGATGAATTTCTTTAAGAAATTTAGAGGGTTTGATGATGAAATCTCCTAAGACTTGAACTTCCTCCTCCTTGTACCCTTCACTAGTTACAAAGCCTCTAAGGAAAATCTAATTTTCTTTGTCGGTTTATTCCTGACTATGCCACTATGGATCATGTGTTCCTTAAAATCCTTCGATCTACCATTCCATTTGTTTGGTATGACCAATATAAACATTCTTTCGATGCCCTCAAACATGCTCTTAGTTTTGCTCCCTTCACTAGCCCACCAAACTTTGAAAGGGATTTACTCTTGTTCATCTTTGCATCCACCCATTAGGTTGTTGGGATCCTCATACAATAATATTCTCCAAGTATTGAGCATGTCATATACTATGTCAGTAAGAACCTTAATTGTCCCCTTATGTCCTATTCCCATGAAGAAAATATAGCACTAGCCATCATGCTCTCTATTCAAAATATTTTTCATTATATCCTTATGCGTACCACCAAAGTTGTTACCAATTCCATCCCCATGGAAGTGTGCCAGTTGGATCATTATCCTTCAAGAATTTGATCTTGAATTTGTCACACCCAAGAGTAAGAAACTTTTGGCACTCACTGAACTCATTATTAAATTTCCCACTGGTGTGCCTAGTCTGTCAGTTCATGATGATCTTCTAGATGAACACTTATTTTCCATTACCTCAAATTATCCATGGTATGGTGACATCCTTACCTATTAGAAAACCCAGAAATTAACCTCCCACCTCACTCATGATGATCAACGATATATTCAACATCAAACCCCTCACTACCTCCTCATTAGTTATGACCTTTATCATCGCAGTGTCGACACTGTACTTCATCGTTGTATCATCCACGCTAAAACTGAGAAAGTCCTCAATGCCTGCCACAGTAGCACTTGTGGTAGTCACCTCTCCAGAATGGCCACTGCCCAAAAAATCATGCATGCTGGGTACTTTTTTCCTTCTCTCTCTAGCGATTATATTGAGGCAGTGAAACACTGCCCCAATTTCTATTTATACACCCCTAGGGCATGAGCTCCACCTACTCCCCTCCATCTCATTGTCGCAGTCAGTTAAATGGGCTATTGACTTCATGGAGTGTCAACCGCATCTTCTAATAACCACAAGTATATTATCATGGTTGTCATCTATTTTACCAAATGGGATGAAGCCATGCCAATGTTCAATAATATCGTGGATATTACAACCCTCTTCTTCTTTAACCCTGTTATCGATCGATTTTGGGTTATAAAAAAATTGGTCTTTGACCATGGAAGACACTTTGAAGATGAGATATGGTGAGAGATATCCTCTGTTTTGGGCTTAAAACACCAATATTCATCGTCTAATTACCCCAAAGGCAATGGCCAAGTTGAATTTGTCAATAAGATCTTTAAGACTATGCTTCAGTTGACAGTGAATAAACACAATAACAATTGGCATTTAATGCTCTTCCTTGCTTTGTGGGACTATAGAATGTTTGTCAAAATCGCCACTAGATTCACTCCTTTCCACCTTGTTTTTGGAGAGGAGGTAGTTTTACCAAACAAGTGTGAAATCTCTTGCCTTCTCGTTGTTGTCGAACTGTTCCTGGACACCTAACCTTTAGAAAAATGACTTATCATGCTTGAATGTGCCATTGAAGACCATCATGTTTTATTGCAAACCATTGAAGTGGCCAAAAAGCACACCAAAGCTCATTATGACCACAAATTCCACCCTCGCGCCTTCCATGAAGGCGACGTTGTTCTTGTGTATGACCAAGCTCATGATGTCTTGGGATGTGGGAAGTTAAAATCATTATGGTTAATGCCTGATATCAACCATAAGTGTTTGGGCAATGGGGCATATGTTTTAGAGTATCCAGAAGGAAAAAAATTCCCAATCCTCAAAATCCACTCTACCTCAAGAAATTTTACCCATAACATTTCCCATTGAAGTGCATGTATATCTTTCTCTCTTCTTGCATTTAGGTAGTTTGCATCCCCCACATTCTTACACATTGTATTCTTGCATCTTTTATATGGATCCATCATCCACACCTTGTATTACTTTTTCCAATGGTGAGAGTCACTTCACCAAGAATCTAGCCTCGACAACTTGGCTCATTTTCACCCTCTTGCCTTCATTAGTCCACTCCAATAACATCTGCATTGAATCTGCCACCAATAATTAGGCCGAATATGATGTTGTGATATGTTTTTTAGCCAATTCCCTTGACCATCAGAACCTTCACCTTCATGTTTTTCCTCATTCCTTGATACCTTTCACGCAATTGAATGGAATTTATCATGTGCATAATTTTGTTCTATTTAGAAAATATCTACGAGTTAACCTTTTTTCCCGAAAATTTGAATCCATTTCAATCAATCATGTTCCTAGAGCCTAGAATCACTATGTAGATACCATTGAAAATAACATTCTAAAATGGAATTTATCACATGTAAGAAGACATCCATAAACAAATGGTAAACCACAATCATCACAAAAAGATGCATAATCATAAATATGTATCAACTATTGTGTTTTCAGTCCACTACTCTAAATACATCTGAAATTTTCATTTGCATGTTATCATAAAAACAAATGGGGACCCACATGTCCCTATGCCTAATCATTATCATCTAGAAGCTCCTAAGCCAACAGCTCTAGCCCCCATCCTCTAGATCTTGTACTGCTTGAAGATCCATCACAATGTGATGCATGATTCCTTGCCACCCTGAGGGAGGACCCATGCACTCATCTATATATTGATCTTCTAGCTCATGCCACCCACGTTTTGTAACCTCGATCAGTAGTAAATCACATCTATGTCGGGTATCCTCCATTAGAGAATCACCACTTAGTCTCTATTATGATGAGGTACCACCCTAATCTATATCCCTAGCACTGTGGCCCATCATGTATATCTTTTTGGCCTCATCGGTGCTATATTTACATACCACACAATTTAGAAATCAGTACCACATACATATATTTCTTAAACAATAAATGCATCAAATGTATAGAAACTTCCACATACCATATGGGCCACATGCTCATCCGGGTGGAAGTGGTATGTCATGATCCCCCTGATAGTTCATGACACTATATGGATAGTCATCTATGTATAGTGGCGTCTAGTCCAACTGAGTGCAAAAATTGGGTTAGAAAAATCGTCTGACTCCACCTCCTCCACCTCATATTAGTAGTTACCCCCAATGGCGCACCATGGCCTCTTGTGGTCCCCCATCAGGGATCTAAACATGAGGCCGAATAGTGGGGATATTCTCAAAGAAGAGTGAGCATAAAACTATTCGAAATGAACAATTTTCATTGGTCCTCTGCCTGCATAATGTCAGCTATTGTTTCAACAATGAAAACATCATTTGGTCTCACCCATAGTAGGTCCCTCCCAGCACACTCTCCACTAGCATCATCAATCATCCAATGATATGGTGGAAGGCATGAATCCTACAAATCTGCAGCACTTTTGTGACTATATATTATGTCTCTAGCTTATCCAAGTAATTGATCTATATAGTCCGGCCCTTTGCACGACTCCTGGGTACATAGTGATGATCAAAAAATTAATCTATATGCCTCCCATGAGGAAACATTGGATGTATCTCCCTATTACACAGTATATTTTCACACCTCCTGCACTTCCCTGTGAAATACACTAAAGTTCCCAAAACATGACCATTTTGTAGTGTACTCATTCATATATGCAACTCAGATCCTCCTTAAGACATTGATTAGAAAATTCCTTGAGCTTCCCCTGAAGGAAATAGATCTTAAACCCTAATTTGAGAATGATCACTCTTATGATACTAAAAACCATGATGGTCTCGTTTTGTATTATATTTGAACTATGATGTCATCACTCTATTTACTTGTATACCCGCAATGATCCCAAAAAGGCAATTTTCCCAAAGAGGATGAGAAGCTTCGTGATCTAGATGCTTCCAGAGCGGCAAGCTGGAGGTTGTTCTATGTAGATGAGGTCGAGTTCTTCCAACTTGGTCTCTTCGTATTATCCCTATGAGATACCTCCTTGAGATGAGGGCCTACTACTATCTTTGTAGAGATCCTAACTCCCTTTCCCAGCCTATATATTCATCCTCTCCCATTCCCGATTGGTTGGTTTATGTCTATTTGCACCCTTATGCTAATATTGTGCCTATATGCTACTCATTTGGCTTGGATAAGGAGTGCTTGCAGAGCCTAGCTTAGACTTGGACATTCATTCAAGGAGAGTCTATCAACATCAAGGCTTTATTGTATGCTTCCCCTTCTTTTTGATTAATATATAACTACTGGTTCATTTTCCATTGATGTGTATGCTCATGTATCATCTATCTTAACATTCCTTGATCATTTAAGTAGGTTGCTTTTGAATATGCTATTTGTATTCACATGCCTTGTTGTGTCTTGATCTCTTGTGCAGATGCATAAATTTTTTGAACGACAGGAACAAGCCCATGATGCAAGTGATTTAATATTTTCAATAAATGAGATTGAGATATTATTAGAATGGGGTAGGCCATCTTCTTCGTCTCTCATTTTAATTGTAACTTAGGAAAGTGTCTAATAGATTGTCACTTAGGTTTCTAGCCCCACTCATTGGGATAGAGGAATCATCTGTTAGGCCCCTATACTACCAGTGTAACCCCTTATTGTTATTAGTAAGGGCAACACATAAGGGTAACCCCATGTAGAGCTGACATAACAATAATAATGTAAGGGCAAAATAATAACAATAGTAGGCTTCTATGGGGCACAATAGTAACAATATGGGCACTACATGGGTACATCAATATAATAAGTGGGTTGTACTAATAACAATAAGGGGTTGCACCAGTAGTATAGGGGCCTAACATCATCTCTTGCTGTAGAGAGGATTTTCCTAGACAACAAAACAACAACTCCGCTAGGGAAACTATGATCCTTTCCATTCAATCCTTCATCCCTCATTTTTGTTGAGTTTGACCAACCATTCATTTTTAGGTGTGATTATTTGTCCGTAATTTTTTTCACTTACTGATGATTGCTTGAAGGTTCTTAGTTTCTGATGATCTTGAATATTTTTTTGGTTTTATCTCATATTTCTTGACCATCATAGTTTTCTCCCTAAGAGTTGCAATGACATCGCGGATGTTTTAATTATAGTCACGATTTTCGCTTTTTTGCCTATGAAAGGTGCGATGATCCTAGAGGTTAAAGAAAATTAGTATTCTTCTTCTTGATTTCAATCTTTTTCCTTCTAGTAGTGGTTTTTTAGTATGATTATAGTGTCCTTGTCTTGGTTGACATGTTTGTCTTACTGCAATTGCCTCTTATTTTGGTTTAAGTGTGTTTGGAGCTTGATTTTCTTTCTAGGGTTCCTAGGGTTTCTAGGTCACCCTTCATTCACTTATTGGTCCGCTCTTCAGATATCAGTTACCTTTGTTAAAAACTTATTTTTGTGTTTGGACATCTTCTGCAAGTCACTTTTGGTTCTTTGGTATAAAGTTGTTTTCATTAGTGTCAAATCAAGTACATGCTTTGAAAGTCACTTTAGTTTCGTTAGCAAGCAATAAATTATAAAATTGTTTTTTTTTAATTGAATTGAAAGAAAGTGTTTGTTGTTATTCTTATGTTTTGGAAAGTGAAAGTGTATATATTGAAGTATTTTCGAAACATTTCTTGCATTTAAATAGGAAAGTGAATGAGATTTTCATCATTAGTGAATTGTTTGCAATTTATTTTTCTCTTTTGCACTAGTTTGCATTGATTGGATTAAAGGGAAAGAGAAATCATTATTGCATCTTTAGTGAAAAGAAAAATATTTTCATTTCTATGGAATTGCATTTGTTAGTGGAATGAAATATTAGATCTCATTTTTACATATTGCATTGAAACAATTGTATTGATTCTTTTGTGGATTGTTTGACGCATTGATTGGTTATTTCTCTTACTTTGTTAGAATAGCCTTCATCGAATGAAAAGTTTCATTTTCATCATTTAATTGCATTGTAGGAACAGGTTACATCATTGAGCCCTCAAAACTAAAACTTAATTCAAGATTAAACTTAAAATTTACCTCAATTAACTTAAGGAGCACTTGTCACTTAAAGAAAATATTTAGAGGTCTAGGATAGAGACATGTTCTGACATCTTAAAACATAGCAGTTGTCCTTAACTGCTGCATTGTATCCCAAGGTGAAATCTTGTCCAAGTATGGAAGTATATAGAAGGTGTTCCAGTACTTTTGGGTATATTGGAGACACTTCAGTGTGAAAAGTATATAAGGATACTCTCATCGAACAATTTTGCCTCAGACAGCGCTAACATGGAATTGTCCTCCCTGTACCATTGAGTATATATTGAGAGACCCCATTAGGTTCCTAACCTTTAGCCACAGGTAACCAAGTCAACTGCCTTGTAAACGTGATACATCGAACACATCATTCGGGGAGATTGTCCGTCATACATTAAATCCTTGGTTTTGGTTGGGGCATATATTGTGGTTAATGGATACTTGATAATCCTTACTACCTATATTTGACCCATTTTTATTTATTTTTTATTTCATGTCGATAAAATTAACTTTCAATGATCACATGTTGAACCCATTCAGTTGCTTCTTGGCCCAATATTGAGTAAATCCTTGTAAATTTTATTTTTATTCAGCCCTCAACGAATCTCCTCTACTTTTTCTGCTCTTGAGAGAAAGTCATTGTGGCTGAACCATTGAGTTCACCCCAGATTTCCCCTTCATTTTCTGATACTGAAGGGTCTTCACAAGGAGTTCACCCGAAACTTCCTCACTCAATTGAAGCTCAAGGTTTTGAACTTGGGATTGTCCCGAGCATTCAACCTCTTTCTTCCCGTCCACCATCTTCAGATTCCTTTTCACCTCAAGAATATGATCCATAAGCCCCTTAGAATCCACAAAGGTTTGTCTTATATCTGTTGAATCTGCTATTTGATCCTGTTGTGATATCTCCTCAGCATCCTTACAGTCCATACAATCAACCTGGTGTTCCTTTGGAGTTATCTCCTCTTACATCTAGGATGCCTCCTCTCCAATTGTTTCCACCCATGGATTTAGAGGGTGAGATGCCAACCTCTTCTCCAGGTCATTCGGGAGTTTCCGCTACTCATACTCCTCATGTCGATGATGAATAAGGGTATGAATTTCCTCCATAAGGTTTTTCTTTTACACGACGAGTCCCATCTCACACACTTCCTAAAACTAGTGGGACTATGTTTCCACTTGATTATAAAACCTTAGCCCAAATAGTTTAAGGAACTCTAGTGCTTCATCCTTGTATCAAAAGTGCATTTGGTCTTCAAATGCCATGCCTACTACTGGTCTATTTATTCCAAACACAACCTCTAAAATTTTTGTACAAACCGTTGTTACGTCAGTTCTTGTTAAACCTATGATCCCATCGCAACCTATACCATCATTTCTACTGTATATTCTAGTACAACCGACTGTTTCAGGTCATCTTTCAGTCAGTTCTTCCACCCCTCCATCAAGAGGATAGAATTTGTCACCACCTGGGGGGGAAAATCTAAACATTCTTCTCATGTTAGGTGAAACCCATGTGAGTAGATTACAATCTCACATGGTTGGAGTCAATCAACCTTATTTTGCTGGCATTCCTAACCCTGTTGGTACATCTGGGTCGGGTAATATATAATATCAATAGCCTTATACAACTAAGATTCCACTCCAATAGGCATATGTCCCATATGGTTCGCAAGCCTTCATCAATCCATCTTACATTCCACAAGTAGGTGCTTATGTCTAGCCTAGTAAATCCACAATTCCTTATGGATATGGTCAGATTCAATTCATAAATTACCAATACCCTCACAGTATATCCCAAAGAACTATCACAAACCTTTGCAGCAGCAAGGGAAACCATTACAACAACAAGGGAAACCTTTTGAGCAACAAGGGAAGCTTTTGCAGCAGTATCAACATCCTTTGCGGCAACAAACTTAGTTTGTTCAACAACCTACTGAACCGTTGTATCTGCAAGGCCATCCTTTGCAGCAGCAAGGTCAACCTTTATAGCAAAAAAGTCAGCCTTTGCAGTAGCAAGGTAAACCTCTATAGTTACAAGTTCAATATTTATATCAACAAGGTCAGCCCTTGTAAACACAAGGTCAATCCCTGCAACAGCAGAGTCAATCTCTTCAAGTCCATGGTTAACAAGTCCAACAACCTTACAACCCATATATGCATATATTTCTTATCAATAGCCTATGGTAGGTCAATATCAAACCTACCTTAGACAAAATCCACCTTATGGTCAAGGTACCCCTCAGTGGGGGAAAAGTCAAATCTTGTATGGTCAAAATCCTCCACTATGGGGGTGGAATCCTTACTATCAAGGTTGGAACCCGTAGTTTTGGCCTCCTCAAAGGCCATACCTACCATTGAATCCACAATTTCCATTTTTGGCCATGTTGGAACTTCTTAATGTCTTGAGGCTTACAAATGATCCTATACTTCATTTGCCTTACTGGCTGCTAATTCCAACTATAATTGTAAGTGATTTCCCTAAATTCGAAGGAAAATGTAAAGAGGACATGCAAGCCCATGTGATGACATATCACTTATGGTGCTCTTCAAATTCTTATGTTGACGATTCTATCCATCTTCGCCTCTTTCAAAGAAAATTAACAGGTGTTGCCAAAAAATGGTATGTCGAGTTACCTCGAGGTACCTATGTTGACTTTAAGTCTTTAGCTATGGCTTTCCTCACCCACTTCAATTTTCCATTTCATTATGAAACTGGCACTCATTTTCTAACATGATCTCTTAAGAAAGATACCATGACACACATTTCTGATCATATCCACAAATGGAGATGTAGGCGTCACCTCATCAAATTCGATATTCCTGATGTTTTGTTAACCGAATGTTTCACAAAATCATTTGAAAACAAGATTACTAAGGATATAGTGATGGGTGGTTGTGTTATCGACGACCAAGCTATTTCTCGTGCTTAGTATCTAGGCTTAGTTTATTCCCAATCTAGTACGTTATATGAGATGTTTCCTGATTCTCCGAGACCATCTTCGGATCTAGAAACTTCAAAGCCTCTTTATGTACCACCTGTTGATGGTATAATTGGATCAGTGTCCCTGACCTCCACTAAGACTTCTTCGAAGTAGAAGTCTATTTCGGATACTAGTTCCAACCATCCTTCGAAAAAATCGTCAAATCCTAGTAAAACCTCTGAGGTTCATGTTGTTCATTATACCATATTAGATAAAGCCTCAAAAGGTAAGAAAAAGGGTAAAGGTAAAGCCAAAACTGATACCTCGAAACATGATCCACCCAAATCATCTTCTGATGATGCTTCCAAGTGAAAGTCGAATTGTCGTTGCCTCATCTGTGAGGAAGGCCATTATACGAAGGATTATCCCTGATGTGTTGAAATTAAATGTTTATTGAAAGGGACTCCAGCTGTTTTTAAAGAACCATTTCCATCTTAGTAGATGCAGTTGGTAGAACAACCACAATCCTCTACATCCTCTCGTTCTGAAGTTTTCATGATGCAAGGTTCATCACCTATTTCAATCTCTACTCGAACAAAGGATTATCAAAAGCCAAAAAAGCAGACAATGGATAAAGAAGTCACTGGTATAACTTCTACTTCCACTCCATCCAATTCGAGTTCGCTCCATATTGAGCATCCTAGCAATGAATCCATAATCTAACCATTGCTCAAAGGTGTGATTCGAAAATCATCTTATAATCTGAATGCTAGAGCTACACAACATTATAATATTGTTGAAGATTTAGCTCAAGAGGCTTCAACAATGTCTAATTTCGAGGTTCTCCAAACATGTCCAATGTAGAAAAAACCATTTTTGTCCTCAATAGGTTCCATTGATCCTGCCAATTCGGGTTTAATTACATTTGATCTTGAAAACCACATTCCTCGTCTTGCTCATCAGATTGCTTTTCTGATTCAAGTTATCATTAAAGGAAAGATGATCCATTAGACTGTTATTGATGAAGGTGATTCCACCTATGTAATTTTTGTTTCGTGTTGGAAGTCCATTCACTCTCATCCTCATCAATCCCCAAACAATTTGGAGGCCTTTGATGGTAGAGGCTCCCTTCCATATGGTATTCTCCCAAATTTTCCTATCACATTGGAAGGAAATACCTTTGAGCTAGAAGTGGAAGTTGTAGATGCAAATCTCAATTACAACCTTCTTCTCGGGCAAAGTTGGACCCACTTTATGTTGTGTGGTTTCTTATTTGTTCCGGGTGCTTTGTTTTCCTCACAAAGGAAAAATTGTCACCGTTAACCAATTGCCTTTTTTCTCTTACGGTACATTGAACGACAGTGTCATATATGTGGGAAATACTAAAATTCCTTATGAGAGTGTGGGGGAAATCCTTTTCAAATACTATTCTTTAATGGGTACTTTTTCTCTCCCACCTCTGAATATCACTTTGATCAGTTTGATCAATATGGTCTTTGTTTCCACATATCCTTCGATTATTCCTACTCCATATCATATTAAAATATTTGGTAATTTTATGCCTTTAAGTCCACTAGAACAAGCTTATCAAGAGATTGTCTTGGCTTTAACGGCTGCTTTAGAAGGTCATGTTGTTTTCAGTATGAACCTGGATACTTATGTGCCATCTTCTTAGCTTGGTTCATGGGATTCTTTGGATCCTCTGAATGATACATTCCCCACTAACAAGAGTATCATTGAGGTTATGTCTCTCGACAAAACTCCTTTAAAGGATCTCCATCTGTTATAGACATATTTGGGCACTGCAACCCCAATCATATATGTCGATAAACCAAGGGCTCATTAACCCCTAAAAGTATTGTTTCATACCCTAAAGAATGATGGTCAACTGATTACATCATTTCCTAGAAGTTCCCACCTGAAAAACCACTAAAAACTGGCTAAAACTGGACCATACTGACTGCTCCATGGTCAAGGTGCGATGCATACTAGCTACTACACAAGTCAGGTGTGATGCATACTAAGAGCCTTCTGTAGGGTGCGATGAGCGAGAGTAGACAAATGGCAGAGACAGTTTGCTAAATTGATACCCGGAGAATCTTCTAGAAACTTCTCATATGACACCTGCCTCTCTGAATTCGCCCAGGGATGAGTAAGAGATCAATGAAATCTCCAAGTGGAACCAAGAACTATCAGTGGAATGAAACTAATAAAAAACCCAACGCTGACTCACACCTCTCCAAATATCTATAAATGGATCCCTCATCTGAGAGATCTGGATGTTGGAATTTTGTAATTTGTAAGGAAGTGTTGTTGGTTTCTCTTTGAGAAGATACATTGTATTGTTGGGTGATCTTGCTTTTCATGAGGTGAAGAGGGCTTTGCTACTGGGAGGATGATGCTAGATCAGACAACCGGGTTGTAATCCTTTCTTCTACTATTAATAAAGTTCTTTGATTTTTCCTCCATATAATTGTGTATTTGTGAATCTTGTTATTTGTGGATGCAATTGTATGGTCAATGTATTTCTGATTCTCCATTGTTTATGATATTATATATCAAGATGCATTGATGGTGTTTTGTTGCTTTACCTCTATAGGTATTCTCTAAAGTGGAACAAGTAGGAGAGGAGTGGCAAGCTCTATCAAGGGAGAGAGGAAACAAGTAAGGAGCCAAGCAGAAGATCTAGGTTGGTCCTCTTTGCTTCTCTATTATCTATCATACATAAAAGAAATCACAATTTTCATTGATTGTTTGTTTCTAATATAGCTACTTGTCTTAGTGGGACTAGCAGATCGAAAAGACACTAGTTTTCTCGGAAACAAAATGGAGACTCCACTGGGGAGTGAATAGTTTGTTTGTTTGTTATTGTTGTTTGCTTTATAAACTACAAACGAAGCCTAAAGTTAGCCATCTAGCCTTTGAACTGATTTTGCTATGCAACTGCAAAGTAGATTAATGTTGCTTCAGTCAATCTCTGGGTTGGTTTATGAACTGAACATCTAACTTGCAAACATCCTAAATGCCCTTGTGGTAGCTCAATAACCTCATAATATCATACCCCTGTACCTTGTTTTTACTGTTTATCATAGCTCAACCTAAATCACTGAACTTAGCTACAAATTTTGAGCAAAAACCAAACTCAGTTTCATCCAGTGGCCCATCGCACTGTCTGTAACTGGCAGCGTGTGTGCATTGCACCTCTCATGTGTTGTAGGTGAGATGCATCCCTGTTTCCCTTAAGGACAGGTGCAATGACTGAATGATACTGTTTTCAACTCTATTAAGTAGTTTTGCTGCTCATGATCAATATCTCAATGCTGGAGCTTCTTTCCTTTACATTATTCAGCCTCCATTGATAGGGATTTGTAAATGTTTTTATGTGTTTGTCTATCCTTTGCAATCCTTTTGTGTCAAAAGTAGCTGAATTGAACTGTCTTTTTTGATGCAAGCAAGTGTCGTAATTTTCATTTTGAGTCAAAAAGAAGAGTGTCGTAAAGTCTTCCTCTTCTAGATAGTCCATTGTACTTTTTCCATTATATTTGATTTGAATTGTTAATATTTAAAGTGTCGAAAGCAGTTTTCTATTCAAAATCGAAAAGTGTCATTTTAATCTTCCTTTCATTTTGAAAAGAAACGGTTGAAGTGTCGCTTTGAAGAAAATAGTTTAGATACATAATTAGTTTTCCTTTTCGGCATTCTCATATTAAGGAAACGAAAAACAAATACATGCATCTACATTTGCATTTAGACTATGTGCAAAAATGATTTAGGAAAAGTGCATTTAGTGTGTGCTCTCTACTCTCTGTTGAAAGAATCGTAATATTCTTTCCTTAATAGCTAGGATTTTCATTGCTAAAATAAACGATTGTTAATCATTTTAGAATGCATGTTTAGGAATTTTACATCTACATCACGTGGTGAACCTTGAAAGACAAACTTGTAAGAAAGATCAACTCTAAAATAAATCTCAATGAACATAACAATGCTTTGGAACTTAACGCAACACATCTAGAGGTCTAGGCTAGAGACGTATTCTGGCATCGTAAAACCTGGTAACTATCGTTTTCATCGAAGGTTGGGTGATTCCTCCTCCTTGATACGACAAGTGCTAGTACAAACTTGTGCTCCTCGTACCGTCGAGTATATATTGGGAGACCACAATAGGCTAATATCCTTTATCCATAGAAACGTAGGTCTGCCGTCCTATCGATCGCAATGCACTGAACACAACATTCATGAATATTGATTGCCATACATAAGTCCTTGGTAATTTCTCTTTAATTTACCACCAAGGTGTATTTTGCAGTTTTACGATTGGTTTGGTAATCCCTCTGTCTAGATTTCCAGAGTAGTCACTTTTGTTCCTTTTCGACTCCTTAAAAGAAAAGGTCCATCTAAGCACTTGTCACTTTAGGCTCGTTAAAAATCGAAGGCGACTAGAGTCATCTTTAGCTTTTTCTCGACTCTTAAAAACTGAAAAAGAAAAGTTGTGTTAAAGTGTCATTAAAATTTATTTAATTCAGAATAATATTTTCGCCTTTTTAATTTTGAGTTGATCAAGTAATCCGCAATCATGGAAGAAAGTCAATCAAAACCCCGTTGTTTGTGGAGGCTAGTGAGTCAACCATCTTTGAATCCGGAAACAAAACCATTATGAGCAAAATGGTCTCGTTTAACTGAGTCCATCTCTCCTGGTTTATTTGAAACTTGTGTTTCAACATCATCAGAGACTACAGTTACTCCGATCATTTTTGGTACATCTGCCTTTACAGAAGAAGCTCTGCAGTTACAAGAGGACATTAGAACTCATCCTAGTGTAATAGTAGACACTTCTATATCTGAAATAGCTCCATCTAGGGCTGATCTAGAAACTAAAGTTCACTTACCAGAAGATCTGGAAGTTGAGTTCCTTAATTTAGAAGGTGTCACCCCTCCAGTATCTGTCACTGCAGAAGCTATACCTTCTTCAACTCCAGAAATATTTTATGGACCTGACGATCTACCTCTTCCACATGGACTGATTGCCATAGAGGAGATAGTAGAGGATCTTCCATCTAGTACTCCATTGAATTTTGTAACTGGGATCCACTTATAACCTTCTATTCCTGAAGTTAGTTCTTTCAATCATCCTTCATCACAAGTTCCTGTTGAATCGCTAGGAAATCTTTTGGACAGATTAAATATGTATGAACAACCATCAACATCTAGGACTGTGTCATCTGATACAGCTGCAACAAAACTTCTTGCTACCACTCCTATGATGTTTGTTGGTATACCATCTCTCCCAACTAGTTATCAACCACTAGATGGAGTCCACCCAGGGACTATTTCGATGACATGGTCTGTTCCTATTGGTTCCTCCGGGATCCTATCTGGAATTTCTTATGTTGAATCTTAGCAAATTGATCTTGCATACCAATTTCAATTTGGGTAGCCTAGTCTTCAAAGACCCATATATCCTTTGAGCACTGGATTTCCACCATATGGGGGGCAGTATGCTTTTTCATTGTTCCTTCTTGGAGAACAACCATATGAGAGCTCACAACAAAATTCAGGTCAAACTGGAATTACCTCCAGTGGTTGGATACCAATACTGCCTCAACAACCAATGGTTATATATTCAATGCAACCAACCTAACCTATGTCAAACATTACCACTGCACTTGCTATTGTGACTGTGTCGCAAGTACAAGCACAACCTGTTGTATGTCAACCTCAAATCTCCCAGGTTGCAGTACAACAGCCTCTTGTCTCTACGGTTCAATCACAATCTCAGATTAGTGCTTCCTTACCTGGAACGACTCAGGCTCAAACAGGTGTTATCACTCCGCATCTTGGTCAATCATCTAGTATTGGGAAACAACAAATGGTCCAACAACCATGGTGGGTACAATATCAACAACCATAATTCCAGCAAGCTTACCGAGGACCTGAGCAACAAAGCTTTGTAGGTAATGGACAACCGCATTTTCAAAACGGTTATCAACAACCATTCTATACTGGTTATGTCCATCAACCTCATCAAAGTTACCACCATCAGATACATTATGCTGGTATTCAAAGACCCACTACTTAGGCAATCCCATCTTATCCTGGGTATGCTTCGTGAAACCTGAATCAACAGTTTCCCTTTGTAGCAATTCTAGAATTACCAGATTTGAACTGGTTAATGAATGATCCAATTGCTTACGTCCCTTGGTGGCCAGTGATTCCTCATAAACTTCCCTCAGATATTCCTAAATTCAATGGAAATCTGGGTGAAGATCCCTCGAATCATGTAATGACCTTTCATTTGTGGTGTTCATCCAACACCCTCAATGATGATTCGATTAGGCTTCAACTTTCTCAACGAATGCTAACTTGTCTAGTAGCGAAATGGTACATTGAATTGCCTAAAGCTTCATTCGGTAACTTCAACACCCTTACCACTACTTTTTTAACCCACTTTTAATTACCCATAAGGTATGAAATAGGGACAGAACTCCTTACCAACTTTAAATAGACAACAACCACTTAGATATCTGATCATATTCATGAGTGGCGACATTGTCATCAAATGGAAAAAATGTATGTTCTTAAGTAGCTTCTAGATGAGTGGTTTATTAATTCATTATTACCTTCTATTACTGAAGATGTGGTGAAAGGAGGAGTTGTCACTAAAGAGCAAGTCATTGCTTGTGCACAATATTTGGACTTGATCTATACTCAGTCTGGCATGCTCTATGAAAAAATCCCTGATGCTCCTAGACTAGAATTTTCCATTCCTCCCCCTCCTAAATCAAATAGGGAGTCTCATGATGGTGATGGCATGATTGGTACCTTAAGTATGCAAACCACAAAGGCTCAATCTGGTAAAGCTCTTGCAATTTCTAGTAAAAAAGTGAATGACAAACTTTCTGCCTCAGAGGTTAATGTTGTGTCATCCAAAAAGGGAAAAGAACCAAAGCAACCAAGGGCAAGAAGAAAGGAAAAAACAAAAAGAAGAAACAGGAAGATTCAACTCCTTAAAAATCTTCTGAAAACCCTACTGGGTGAAAGAAACTAGGTCAACCATGTTTCATATGTAATGAAGAACATTGGACGAAAGATTGTCCACATCGAGATGAGGTCAAGAAATTTTTAAAGACTTCAAATACCTCAACAGTGTTGACGAATCCATTTCCAAACCCATAAACTAATGTGGTTGCTATCGATCATGCTTCCCCATACCAAGTGCTTATATTATCCATCTCGAAGCAGCAAAATGATGCTATAATATTGATGAGGAATAAAGATTATGGGAATCCACAGATGTCGATCAACAAGGCTACAGATCAACCCAGTAGTTCGACAACGACTTCGTTAGAAGTTGTGCCACCCATCATTTTTTAACTAACTATAAAGCCACCAAAGTGAGTAGTACATAAATTGACATTTAATCCTCATGCTCGAGCAGCACATAATTATAATATAGTAGAGGATCTGGCTCAATCGCAATCCGCTATGTTGACACTTGAAGTGCTATAGAATTGCCCCTACGAAAAGCAAGCTTTATTATCAGCAATAGGTGGGATTGACCCAACAGATTCCAATCTTGTGGCCTTTAATCACAAAGGATATGAACCTTAGTTACCGACCCAACTCATACAAGTAAAAGCCCTCAAAAAAACTACTCATCGAATAATCATTGACGAGGGGGCATCTACCTGTATTATGTCAATGAGTTGCTAGAAAACTTTAGGCTCACCACCCTTGTCACGATCATCAATGACATTAAAAGAATTCGATGGAAGAACATACACACCGTATGGGATATTAAGTAACTTGCAAGTTGAACTGGGGGGTGAGATAGTAGAAATTGAAGTCGAGGTTATTGATGGAAACCTTGATTACAACATCCTACTGGGAAGGCCCTAAATTTATGCTATGGTTGTTGTTGTGTCAACATATTTTAGAAATATTGCATTTCCCTTCCAAGGCGGAATTACAATCGTTGACCAACTAGCCGTTTTCCCCAACAGTTCACAAGCTATGGGAAGCATTCCAATGATCCATGGAATCTCTCAATCACTTCAAAATGTCAGAGTAGGTCTCTTAAAAGATCTCACCTTAATGGGTACTTTTGCCCTCCTGCTCCGAGTAATCTGGCGGAAGTGGCCACAATAGAAACCTGTAATATGGTATCTTCTACTTCATCAAATATTAAGAATCTTTTTGAACATTTTGTTAGTATGGATCATCACCAAGTGTTGCCCCCAAGCCCCATGGAAATTTTGTAGCAATCAATTTTCTGGGCCTGGGCAGTAAACCCATATCGACACTCATCGAGTGTTTGGATAGATAGGTCTCTTGAATATGGCACCTCTTCAGATCCTTGGTCTCGTATACATTCTACAGACGAAGGAATCCTTCAATCAATGATGATAGGAGAGGCACCATGGGAATATTACCACCATCGTTCCCATATTGAAGATAACAACGAAGATTATTCTAGCAACCTTAACCATCCTTCAGTCTTTTATTTTATATCAAATACTGTAAACACGATGTATTTCGAGCAAAATCTATCCAATATTGAAGAGACTATCGCCATAAATATCTCAACCAAACCTAATGTTGTAGAGAATATTCATGTTGGCAAACCTTGTTCTCCTTCAGAACTGGAAATATACTGTGCTCTCTTTCGTGAATTTAGAGATGTCTTTGCATGGTCATATGAAGAAATGCCAGGCATTGACTCGAGCATCGTTGAACATGAAATCAATATGTATCCAGATGTCAAACTAGTATGACAACGGCTTCGACCAGTTCACCCGAAGAAAGCCGCTGCCATTAAGGAAAAAGTTGAAAAACTTTTACATGATGGTTTCATTTACCCTGTTGCTCTAACTGATTGGGTATCGAATATTATTCCTGTGATGAAAAATAAGGAAGCATTAGAGTGTGCATCGATTACAGGGATGTAAATCAAGCTTGTCAAAAGGACAACTACCCTACCCTCCATCGACTAGATAATTGATGAATTTGCTGGATGCGAAATCTTTTCATTCATGGATGGATTTTCTGGATACAATCAAATCAATATCCACCCACAGGACTAGTCGAAGACTACATTTATATGTCCATGGGGCACATTCACGTATCGTAAACTACCTTTTGGTTTGAAGAATGTAGGGGAAACTTTTTAGAGGGCAATGAACTATGCCTTCCATGACATCAAGCACATCATTCAACCATATCTCGACGATCTACCAGCTCATTTCCAAAAGCGAACTGATCTTTCGTAGAATTTGAGAACTATATTTCTACGTTGCTAACACTACAAGATATGAATCAATCCACACAAGTGTGTGTTTTGTGTCGGTTCTGGTCAGTTACTTGGTTTTATAGTTTCTAAGGATGGAATTTGACTCGACCCATGTAAGGTTTAGGTGATCATCGACATGCCTCCACGTTTAAATTTGCTACAGATTCAGAAACTCCAAGGGAAAGCAAACTTTCTAAGGAGGTTCATTCCAAATTACGCTGAACTTGCTAAAGGTTATACACGTCTTTTGAAAACAGAAGTGCCCTTCAACTAGGATTAGGTTGCACAAGCTTCCTTTGATGCTTTAAAGGATTTCCTAATAAAAGCATCATTAATGTACACTCCTGACTATCAAAAAGACTTTAACCTGTATCTCGCCACAACATATACAACCATCGCCATGGTTTTAGTACAAGAAGACAAAGGAATTGAACATCTAGTTTATTATTTACGTTGAAACTTAAATGATACTGAAAGCAAGTACTTCTATGTTGAAAATTTGGCTCTAGCAGCTATTCAAGTAGTACAAAGATTTCAACACTCTATCCTCTTTTGTAAAACTACCATTCTGTCATATTCCAACCCTATGACCTACATTCTATATTGTCAACTACTAGGGGGCAAATATTCAAAATGGATATCCATTTTGCAAGAGTTTCATCTGGAATTCACCAAATCAAAATCAAGGAAATCTCTAGTTTTCGCAGAATTACTATGCAACCTCCCATCATTGTCCAACGATTCAACATCTAAAGCACCAATCATGGATGAAACTCTGTTTCTAATATTGTCAAGCAATCCATGGTATGGAGATATACTGATCTATCTCCAAACCCAAACCTTTAGGCCTAACACCTCTCACTCCAAGCAATGGCATACTTGATACCAAGCCAAAGACTACATGATCGTCGTAGATACACTTTACCGTCGTGGTGTCGATACAGTTCTGTGAAGGTTCCTCACACATGAAGAGGCCAAAAATGTCCTGAATGATTGTCATTCAAGTGCGTGTGGGGGGCATCAATCTGGTTATGCTACAGCACAAAAGATCTTATGAGCTGGTTACTTCTGGCCTACTATATTCAAATATTGCATAATTGCAGTCATAAGTTGCCATGCTTATCAAATTTTCGACCAAAAAAATAGACTACCACTCGCACCACTGCATCTAGTAGTTTTTATTGTGCCATTCACCAAATGGGGCATAGATTTCATGACATGTAACCCCACCTTGGCTGAGGGGCATGGGTATATCGTAATCACAGTCAACTATTTTACAAAATGGGCCGAGGCGATGCCTACATTAAACAACAGCGGCAAAACGGCTGCTCTTTTCTTTTTCAATCATGTAGTCTCTAGATTTGGTGTTCCACAAGCTATAGTCATAGATCATGGATCGCATTTTCACAATCACATGATGGTTGAATTGGCTGCCAAATTAGGACTGTCCCACAATAGTTCTACTCCATATTATCCGCAAGCTAACGGACAAGTTGAGGCCATCAACAAAGTCCTGAAGCACATGCTGCAAAGGATGATTGGAGTCCACAAATGGAATTGGCACTTAGTCTTGTACTCAGCTCTGTGGGCATATAGGACATCAGTGAGAAATGCGACCGAATTTACACCCTTTCAGTTGGTGTATGGCCTGGAAGCGGTCTTACCGATTCAATGTAAAATTTCATTACTCAAGCTCACAATCGATGTACTTCCCGAAACTTTGGAGGAAGAGGCTCATTTCTTGGAACTAATCCAATTGGATGAAACCTATCGTGATGCCGTATTGGCTAACGAAGCTCATAAGAAACGTGTCAAGGCACAATTTGACAAAAATGTGAAACCCCGTGTCTTCTCAGAAGGTGACCTGGTCTTGCTATATGATCAAGACTCTGATAAATTGGGAGTAGGTAAGTTCGAACCATTGTGGATGGGCCCCTACAGTGTTAAAAGATTATTAGCAAAAGGAGCCTATGAGCTAGTAGATTACAATGGGATTCCACTGTTGCAATCCCGAAACGGGTTGTATCTTAAGCGTTACTATGCTTGATTAAGTGTAGTAATCTCTTTATATATATGCTTTTGTTACAATTTTGTTTTCATCAAGAGTTATCATTTTGGTTAGGTAATCCACTTAGCATTTGTTGCATATGTCGGACTTATTGGAATCATTTGTTGGATATGACGGCGGAGCTATTCATAGTACGCAGAACCTATCTTCTGCAGCCTAGGCCATTTTTGATCCAAGTGGCGAGTTAGTGAGTTTCAGAGGGATATGTATTGGTCGATCAACGAACAAGATCGCTGAGTACAGCGCGTTGATGGAGATTATCTCTGATGCCATTGCACATGGCATATGCCAACTTGTTGTCAAGCTAGATTTGCAACTTGTAATCCTAGAATTTACTGGTGTCTATTCCATTCGGAATCCAGCTATCTATCGTATGTTCCTAAGGGTCAGGATTTTGGAAAGGCAGTTTGATTCTATTCAATATCAAGACATTTCCAAAAGCTTAAACACATTAACTGATTCATTAGAAAATTATGTGTTAGATAGACATTTGTAGCATTTATAAAGAAAAAATCATTTCACATTAACATTTGCATTAAGATCACATAACTTAACCAAAATAAAACTCCAAAAATCAAAAATATATAACCATTTATAGTTTTTACAAAAAAATTTGTGTCCAAGACAAAATCAGTCATACGACCCAAATAATAAAAAATGTAGAAAAGCACCCTAAACTAATGGTGCTGGTGATAGCAAGTCACCGCTTGTGAAATCATACATAAGAGCCTAGTCCATCAACTCGGCACGCCAGTAGTACGACACTATAACCTCAGAGGTAACTTGTCGGTCCTCACATCTTGAATAACAAGAGTGAGACCCTCGATCTGATCCTGCAACATTGCCAGGGTCTCCGCTATGTCCAGATCACGAAGGATAGCCCTCCCTACAGCCTCTCCTACTGGAACGTTAGTTGTTGCCCTAAGGCGTGCTGATAGTCACATTGTTCCAACATCTACACACATATATGAGTTTTATTAGTCTTGATAACATTTAAAAACATGAAAAACATTATAAAACTGATAAAAAAAGATATGGTCAAATAATTTTACCTATAACACTCCATTGTTTTCCAGCCGGTAATGCCAAATCTAGGTTGCCTCGGAAATCCATCCCAAAATATGGATACTCTGCGAAGACCATCTCCTGATGGTTGAACCACTCAAAGGAGGCATTAGAAAATGAAATCTGTGACTGGACAGCATGTTTGGCCATGAGGTCAACCCATCTCTACATCCGTGGTTCCTCTGGTGCTGGCAATCCTAGTGAAATGTACTATGGCTGCATCAGTGGAATCCTCTCAAAGGTGAAAGCAGTCAAAATGGGGCCATAAACAAAGTTCTTGGATCTTCCATTCTTTACCTTGGAAATTTGTTCTTTTATGATCGGAAGTACTGCCTCACACCAATTGAATACCTTTGGTTTCAGGCATTCCATGGCGTACTACATATAAGATCTGTTGGCCAAATGAAGAGCCGCGCTACTAGCCAATCTAGAAAAGGTGAATAAAATGGTCCTCAACGACCGATCAGTAACATCTCAGATATTGATCTTTCTGTCCCTATTGGGTTGAGATCCATCTCTACAAAAATGGCGAATATAATCCCTCACAGATTCACCCCCACGGGCAGATCGTGATAGTGAGAGAGGGGCACCACGCCTCAATAGCCCAGTCAAGTAGTAGATATCCTCAATTGTCAAAGGAATGGATTTGCCTCTAATATAGAATACCTGGTTGATTGGATCCCATGCATCGAGAAAATATTGCAACAAATTGATTTGTTGCCTCATGCTAGATGTGCAGAAGAATTTCAGCAAGCCATAGTTTCGCAATGCAGTAACCGTACCTGGATCATGTAAGGCAATCATGTCCTCTTCATTATGCTCACGTTCATTCCATGTAACAACCATCTTGATCCAATGAATCTCTTAAACACAAACAAAACATGAATTAGGATCCTGATTTGGGCAAAAAGGGGCAAAAATTTCATGAAAAAACACTGTACAAACTTTCCCTTCTGCCATTGCACCCTGCCTGTGTACAGGGTGAGATGCATACTGACTAGCCAATGTCTAGCTCAATATGCTTCGATGCAGACTAGGTGCGATGGGGAGAGAACAAATTCTTCAAACCCCTAGGGCCCAAAAGAAAGGGAAATCTTGCTCAAAATCATAAAAGGATGGAATGCAATTGAAGAGTTCATGGTTAGCTCCTACCTAGTCCTGACGACACAGAGAATAGTCCACCAGATCTCCTAAAATCAGCGGATGAAATTTGAGGGGGAAAACACCTCCAGAGCTCCAAAAATATCAAATTTGAATGAAATGGTTAAAGTGAGAGGTAAAAATGCTTTTTATATTACTATTCACGTACTTCAAGTAAAATGTTGGTTTTTAACCCATTTTTCAGACATGTATTTGTATTTCTAATCAATTTGATGGAGCAATTGAATAGGTTGTACGACCGTCGAAAGAATCTAGCGTGTTAATGGTAAATTGAACATCTCTGACTATTATCATGAGCAATTTTTCCGCATGGTTCAAGCTCATTAAAAAATAAACCCGCCTTCAGTAAACGACCTCTGTGATTTCCATGCTATCAACCTTTCAAGCCTTGGTTGTGTTCTTACCATCACTTCCATTCTTTTGGCCGATCATACGCTTCCACTTGATTGTTTACTCTTTTGAGGAACAACTACGACAAGTGATCCTATTAGCCACCCCCTTTACACTACCATGTTTGAGAAGTTCCAAACTTACCTGGAACTAGTTGCTACCTAAAAACATCACTCGTTCCTAAAATATGAGTCTCTTTTAAGCTATTTTTAGACTCGTTAAATATGAAAAGATTGCCGAGCTACTGGCCTTTCCAACTCATTAAAGTAAAGGGAAATGCCATCCCTCCTCTACATTTTAATCTTTTTGGACCTGAGGGATCATCCCACAAAAATATTGAGTGCTTGTCTTTTTCAGCTCGCTAAAGTGATCGAAAAGTCATCCCTTTCATATTACTTTATACTTTTTCAAAGTTAAGGGATTATGCTACGAAAAAGGACTGCTGGAGATTCTTTTTTGTCCCTTTTCAAACTCTCTAAACATGAAAAGCACTGAGTTATCCTTTTCATTAAACTCGTTAAAACAATAGTGACAAACTTATCCATGCAGATAAGAATGAGTTTCACTGTCGCTAGGCTCGATAAAACATAGTGACAGGTTTTCCCAAAGGGAAAATTATAGAAAAATCATATGTTATCCTCCTCAAGCTTGACAAGAAAAAAGAGGTACTGGTCAGAAATGACTGGGGAAAAAAGGGAAGAAAACTTGAAGAACTTCATTAGTAGCAGGTCGCTATTGAACATGACACTTTCACTCCATCACCATGATTGAGTCGGGTTGGGTTATTCCGTTCACCGGTCATATCACCATTGGTCCTCCACACCATCCATCTTTTGGGGTTAATGCTACCAATCTATCTCAGTGTCACTGACATGTTCAAGGGAAGTCATTTAGAGAATTCACCACCTAGCTAATGCCTCACCCTCTGCAATACCTTCACCCTCCAATTTCCATGACCGCCATTCCTGAACCTTGTATCATCAAATTGTTTTCACCTCCAGAAAATCATTTTCTCCATTTCGTGTGGTAGATGTGGGATGGATTAAGGCCCTCCTACGACGGGTCACTTCTTGTCGACATCAGATCATTATCCAAGAAGTTGACTTAGGAACAACCCTTTTAGTACTTTGAAGCTTGCATGCCTCAATGGCAAGTTTCTCACTTCCGGTGACAGCTTATTAATTTCCTTCAACTGGAAGATTTTTCATGGTGTTTGACATCAGATCATATATTCACAACATGTGAATTGTTCTATAGTACCTTGAGGGTCATTGTCATTATCGGTGATTCCTCTCGTGCTTGTTAACAACTTACATCATTTGCTGGTAATCAAGCAATGTCTTTCCATGTTCGACTTCAGAACATCTTTTCACATGGATCGACTTGTACATCAGGCGAAGATTGAACAAGTTTGAAGATTCCAGATCTAGTATCATCCATCCGGGCTGTGATATATTCAAGAATATAAAGACATCAAATGTACACAGAAGCTACACAGATGATCATCCAAGCTAAAGGATGATGACTCTACATATAAAGAATCATCGATCTGGAACAGGAAACGATTATCTGTCCTATGCACATGAAAATGAATTTATACAGCTGAGCATGGGAATGCCCGCCTCAACTAAATCATGAAAATAATATGATGATGATGTATTGTATTGTATTGTATTTTATACAGGTCACCTTCCCGTTCGAATACCTCAGGTCCTCATGATAAAGCATTTCACCCGACATCAGAAGATTTACAACCTCATGCTTTAGGGGGCAACTGTTATAGACATATTTGGGAACTGCAACCCCAATCATATATGTCGATAAACCAAGGGCTCTTTAACCCCTAAAATTATTATTTCATACCCTAAAGAATCATGGTCAACTGATTACATCATTTGCCAGAAGTTCCCACCTGAAAAACCACTCAGAACTGGCTAAAACTGGACCATACTGACTGGTCCATGGTCAAGGTGTGATGTGTACTGGCTGCTACACTAGCCAAGTGTGATGCATACTAAGAGAGCCTTCTGTAGGGTGCGATGAGCAAGAGTAGACAAATGGCAGAGACAGTTTACTAAATGGATATCCAGAGAATCTTCTAGAAACTTCTCATATGACACTTGCCTCTCTGAATTCGCCTAGGGATGAGTATGCGATCAATGAAATATCGAAGTGGAACCAAGAACTATTACTGGAATGACACTAATCAAAAACCCAAAGCTGACTCACACCTTTGTAAATATCTATAAATGGATCCCTCATCTGAGAGATTTGGAGGCTAGAATTTTGTAATTTGTAAGGAAGTGTTGTTGGTTTCTGTTTGAGAAGAGACATTGTATTGTTGGGTGATCTTGCTTTTCATGAGGTGAAGAGGGCTTTGATGCTGAGAGGATGATGCTGGATCAGACAGTTGGCTTGTAATCCTCTCTTCTACTATTAATAAAGTTCTTTGAGTTTTCCTCCATAGAATCGTGTATTTGTGAATCTTGTTATTTGTGGATGCTATTGTATGGTTAATGTATTTCTGATTTTGCATTGTTTATGATATTATAGATCAAGATGATTTGATGTTGTTTTGTTGGTCTGCCTCTATAGGTATTCTCTAAAGTGGAACAAGTAGGAGAGGAGTGGCAAGCTCTATGAAGGGAGAGAAGAAACAAGCAAGGAGCCAAGCAAAAGATCCAGGTTGGTCCTCTTTGCTTATCTCTTATCTATCATACATAAATGAAATCACAATTTTCTTTGATTGTTTGTTTCTAAGATAGCTACCCATCTTAGTGGGACTAGCAGATCGAAAAGACACTAGTTTTCCCAAAAACACCATCATCGTTCTTCGTTTCTTTGCAACCTCAGTGAGATTCCTTTGTATCTTGAAGCTTTTGTTTCTCATCACCCAACACATCCACTTCAAACACCTTTTTTGGTGCACGAAGTCCTCTTTGAGGGTAATATGGGAAACATTACTACAACAATGCCTCTTGACATTTCCATTAAACCTAGAATTGTTGAGAACATTCATATCGGGGTTTCTTGTTCTCCCAATGAGGCCAAGGTTTACACCGAACTTTTCAAGGAATTTCGAGATGTCTTCATGTGGTCATACAAGGAAATGCTTGGTATTGATTTAACAATTATGGTGCATGAAATACCTCCCTATATTGGTGAAAAACCTATTCATAAATGCCTTCATCCCATGCATCCTCAGAAGTTTGTTGCAATTAAGGCTGAATTTGAGAAACTATTAAAAGTTGGATTTGTCTATCCAATCCCATTGACAAATTGGGTGTCTAACATTGCCCCTGTTGCTAAAAAGCAGGGCATGATTTGCATCTGTGTTGATTACCGTGATAGAAATTCTGCATGTCCAAAAGATAACTATCCCACTCCATTTATTGATTAGATCATCAATGAGTGTGCTGGGAGTGAGATTTTCTCATTCATGGATGGCATTTTTGGTTACAACCAGATAAACATCTCACCTGCTAATCAACATAAGACGACCTTTATCTGTCCATGGGGCTATTTTTCCTACAAAAAAATTCCTTTCGGTTTAAAAAATGTTGTCGCTACCTTCTAGAGAGAAATGTATTAGCATTTCATGATATTCAACACATTGTTCAACCTTACCTTGATGACTGACCAACTAATTTTGCTAAGCATCATGACCATCCGGACCACTTAAGATCCATCTTTCTGTGATGTCGACATTATAACATCTAGCTCAATCTGCACAAGTGCATTTTTTACGTTCAATCTGGTCAACTCTTGGTTTTTGTTGTGTCCTATGAAGGTATTCAAATAAATCCTCTAAAATTTTAGGCTATTGTAAACTTACCCCCTCCTACCTCATTTCTTCAATTGCAAAGCCTGCAAGGAAAGGCTAAATTTCTTTGTCAATTCATTCCTAACTACACTAAACTCACCAAGGGTTTTATTCACTTGCTTAAAAAGGGGATCCATTTCATTTGGTATGAAGTTGCCAAGAAATCCTTCAATGCTTTGAAAAACATGCTTATCAGTGCTCCTTCACCGCATCCCCTTGATTATCGATGTAATTGTTTCCTATACATAGCTGCAACTGATAGTACCATTGATATGGTGTTGGTTCAGGATGATGATGATGACAACAAACATGTGGTTTATTATTTAAGCTGAAATCTACTCGACACTAAATCTCGATATGCCCATGTCGATAAAATTGCCTTGGCAACAATCCATGATGTCCGAAGATTTCATCATTATATCCTTTTATAGAAAACCACGATGATTTCCAATTGTAACCCCATGACCTATATTTTGATTCATCGATTGCTTGGAGCCAAATACTCCAAATGGATTTTTATCTTAAAGCAGTTTTATTTGGAGTTTATTGCCGCAAAATCAAAGAAATCACTTGTTTTTGCTGAGTTGATATGTGACCTTCCATATGCAAGCACTTATACTGATTTTACTGAGAATATTGCTGATGAAACTCTATTTCTCATCAGCAACAACAAGCATTCAAAGAAATCAAGAAAATAGCACTCACACAAGTGAAAACACAAAAAGTGACAGAAATGCAGAAAAAAACAATTTGAGACCACTTGTGAATAGTTGAGTCGGATGTGTCGAAGAGTCTTGGATGTGTTGTGGGATGTAAGAGCTCCAAGATCGATGCGAAAGAATGAGATTTGATGCATTGAATAAATAAGTTTGATCTCATGACGTGAATGCCACAAATATAGGAAAAAGCAACACTTGGAGGAAAGGTTCTAAAACGATTTTGCATGTAACCTCCAACTGCTAAAAATATCTCCCTGAATCATGGGATAGTTTTTACATGTTTCCCTTTTCTATTCCAGGAAAAAGCAAGTCATGCATGCAAGTCAATTTTCCTTGGTCTCGAGTGGAACTAGTTAACCCAATTGCTCATGCATGAGGCTACTCAATTGGTTGGAGAAAATACACATTTCTGGATGGGAGCTGGGATGGTTGCCCAAGAGATTTGCGTAATTTCTGGGCAGAGCAATTGACTGTTGCCCAATATTGAGCAATTCCTAGGATGAGCAGGCCTATTGGGAAGGATTTCGTAGTCTTCTAGGTGAAGCCTGACTGGCAAGATTGCACAATTATGGAGCCTAGTAGGCTGCCAGAAAGAATTGCGCAATTTGTTGGGGGAGATGCTCAACCTGCAGCTAGACCAAGTCTGGGTGATCAACTTGTGAGGGGAATTCATCAAGTTTTTATCAACAAGCTGTCTTTGTGAAAGAAAAACACTGAAGCTTGTGTACTTGACGAAGCAAGAAAAGGTGTTGTGAAAGGTTTGTAGGGAGACTAGAAAATGAAGCTAAGGTAAAATTTTGGAGGGTGGTTGTAGCTGCTACAACAAGTTATCAATACTTGGTTATCTGTCATCCTGCCTCTGTATGAAGAACTTGTTGTCTTCAATCCTTGATACATCAATGGAAAAGACATGTCATTCGCAGTGAAGCTTGGTGAAAACACAACACTTGTGCGATAACTAGTATCACCTACTCTAGTCGGTTTTTTTGGGTTAGTCCTTGTCAGCTTATTCAAGTATATTAAGGTGAGAGGGGAAATCTTAAAAAGCATGTGAGAGGTATATACAAACTACTTCTCTAAAGTAACAACCTCTTATACTCTCGATAAGTTGGGATCCCTCTTCCACCTCTGAAATAAATAAGTGTTATGCACAGTAATGAAAATTAAAATGAAAAAATGAAAATGAATAAGGCAAAAGAAGAGAAAGGCTTCTTGCACAGAGAGGTGATACAAGTAACTCCACCAGGATACTAACCAAGATCGTTGGTAGCAAAGTGATGCTTGTGTTCTTGTATGACTCCATCGAGGTATTATCTAGACCTGTTGGTAGCAAAGAAACACTAGAGATGAAACTAAAACTCTGATGATCACATTGCTTGTGCACTAATATACCCCTCATCCCTAATCAAAACAATTATGTTGACTTGTCTTGGCATGTGTGCTGACCGACAAAGAGCTTGGCATATGGTAGATCTTACAATCAAACAAGTGTTGAAACCAAGATGACCAGAGAATTGAATAATACTTCTAGAGGTGTTAGACTTGTTCTTCATGAACAAGGTCCATTTAGAGAACTTGAGTTCTACTAGTGTGTCGCCAAGTGTTGTAGCGGCTACAACCACCCTCCAAAAGTTTTCCTTAGCTTCATTTTGGAGCCTCACTACCAACCATCCTTAGTAGCATGTCTTGTGCTGTCAAGTACATAAGCTTCATTGGTTTTTTAGCAGCTTACCAGCCTGTGCATGTTAGTTTGTTTCACTCCCCTCATAGGCTGCCATTCCGGACTACAACTAGTTACTGGCTAAGCAGCTCCCTTAGAAAATTGTGCAATTTTGTAGAGGAACCAACCTTCCCCCCAGAAATTGCACAAATTTGCAGGGCAACCTGTTGGGATCAGAAATTGCACAATGCAGTCAGACAATTCTCCTTGGGAAAATTGCACAATCTGGCCAAGCACTACATCTCAACCCAGAAATAATGAAAATCTGTTGGGAAGCCTGTTGGGCTAAAAAATTGCATAATGCAGTTACATAGTCCTCATTGGGAAAATTGTGCAATCTGGCCCAGCACTATAGCTCATCCCAAAAATTGAGCAATTTGGGCAACAGTCACCTACTCCTCCTAGAAATTGTGTAATCCTTCTGGGACAACCAATCCTGTTCCTCTTAGAAATTGTGCTCAAGCAGGCTATTGCATGTGCCTTCAAGTTAACCAATTCCCTTCGGGACAGAGAAAAATTGATTTGTTTGCATGGGTTGCTCTTCCCAAAATAGAAAAAGGTAGCATGCAAAAGTCATCCCTAGATCTAGGGATATATTTTTAGTAACTAGAGGTTACATGCAAAGTTCATTTTAGAAACCTCTCGCCAAGTGTCAATTTTTCCTAGATTTGTGGCATGCACATCATAACCTCGATCTTATCAAAACTCATGAATGCAATGCTATAGAGCTCATTCCTAACATCGACCTTGCAGCTCTGACATCCCATTCTAGTTTATTTTGGTTTTCAACTGGCAGATTTCTTACGATGACTGTTGCTATGTCTCCAGGTATCATAGGTGTTCATCTGCCTCTCAGTAACACATGTACAATGGCTTCCAGGAGAGCGGAGTTGAAGACACCATTCAAAGCACATGTGGGGATGTAGTGGATCAAGTGTCTATGCACTTGGCTGTCTATCAAGACATCAAGTTTTTCATGGGCAAGGATATCAAGATGAAATGGAAGCAGCGTCATAGCGAGAAACACCATTAGCAATAGCTAAAGGTAGCACACCTGCATGCGACAAATGCAAGAGGAAGGTTGTTGACAATGCAGAGGTAGAACAAAGTTGCAAGCTCAAGAAGATCCACTTATGATGAAAGAAACTTTGGATATTGAGGCTATGAGGCGATGGCGCGACAAGAGGATCATGTTAGGGTCCAACCCTAACCCCCTTATTTATCTAATAGGGTCGATTCATAGTTATAGTTAGTTAAAGAGTCAATAAATCCAATATTAATAATTGTAAGTGGTTGAATTGCATTTAAAGAAGGGACCACAGTTAGTTGCAAATGGGCCATGGTATTAGATAGATGGTATTAAGAAAAACCATGGTATTGACCCATGGTATTGCATGTATGAATCTTATATAAAGGATAGAGACTCCCCTTGAGGAGTGTCGTGTCTTATTTTGTAATTGAGCCTAGCTCTATTGGAGGTTGCCCCTTCGAAGAGGCAAGTGAACATTGCTTTCCTTTCAGAATAATAAAATACATGCTATTATTTCTTATTGTTCTATGTTCTGGGTATATTTCTTCGCATACTTGGTATTCTGGTATCTTCTAGCAGGTCAAGAGCATAGAAAGTGGTATCAGAGTACTTTCCAGGGCCAGTGGGATCTCTGTTTTTAGCAGAATATTGTTTTGGCTAGAGACGTGTTCCACGTCTTTAAACCATAGGATCTGTCATTGAGCGCATAAACCTATAGATTTGGGGAGGCATGCACGTAGGAAATACAAGAGGTGGTCATGCTTGTTGGAATCCCTTGTAACCCCTGTGGGTAACCCTTTGAGTAGTAGCGCATTAGACAGAACCGCACATGGACCGTCTTCCAAGTACTCTCTGGGTATATCAGAAGCCCCCTATGCTCTCTTGAAACCTCGCCATAAATAAACCATCAGCCATCTTGCTGCTACAGTACGATACGGTAGTCGAGTTGTATTGCTAAGGGTACGGTTGATCCTCCTTGGTTAGTGCCCTAAAATATTGGGCCGAGTACTACTATCGGGCCCTTATGTATATTGCGATCTGTAGCACCTAACACTCCTTGAGACCATAGTTCCCTTGTCTCTCTCTAGATCACGCATCATATTTTCCAAATCAGATCTAGCAGGTTGGGTTCTATCACAACTGCAACAATCAGTTCCGCCATTTAGATCTATCAGATCTACCAATCAGATCTATTAGATCTACCATTCAGATCTAGCAGTTTAGGTTCTGCAGCAGTCACAACAATTAGATCCGCCATTTATATCTAGCAGTAGGGGTTTGATCACTGCCACATTCCTATTCATACTCTACAGTTGAGGGTTTCATCGACAGATTTGACTATTTATGTGGTTCCTATACATGGGTGTGATTCTTGCAGGATATTTGGAAGAATTTACTTTTCTGGGAATCAGTTACTGTAGTATTCCTAAGCAAGGAGTAAAACTCCTATAGGAGTAAAAAAAAAAACAGTTAGAAAAACATAATAGGTACACACATAACACAACAAATAATCAAGGAGTTCACCCAAAAATCTTAGGCTAGGTCTCTTGGTCCATATTTTAGTGGTGACCTCTCTATTATGTCTTCAAGAGCAGAGTTTTTACAAATGTGAGCTCAAATTGAGTCTCAACACAACAATAATAAACAATAGGGCTTTACTTGGATCCCCCAAGTCTTTTTGAGTACACAGACCCTCCCTCTCGCTCTTTGTCTCTGTTTTCTCTCTACCTTAGCACTACCTTCTCTCTGTCTTTGTCATCCATTGGATCTTAAGCCATTTGGTACTGTCTATTTGTTTCCTCTTCTGGGCTCTCTGGATCCCGACCTCTATCTGCTCAAATCCCCTCCAGGCATTAAACAATCATTGTTAAACATCTTCAGGGATGGTGGCCACCTATTTTGTAACGGAAGGGGCCATCACCACATTAAAAATCCCAAAATAGTTGTTCTCTATTTACACATAGAAATACATAGCAAAACTGTAAAAATCCACCAAAACGCCTTTTTCTAGACTTGAAATGTTATTAATTCTGCCTTATAACTCCATCGGGTCCACCTTTATATTTCTATCGCATGTCCACCATTGATCTATATGATCGTTGATCCAATGGTTGCTATTCATTTCAGGTGGCTTATGCATATGGAGATAACCCGCCCAAAAAGGCGATTTTCTCAAGTCACATGTCAACCAGTGGATGGGATTGGGCGGTGCCCGTCCAATACCACTTACTGCCTAAGGCCCGCCCGAAATCCCATTCATTATAGAACTCAAAACATATATCACTACATGTATAAACCCTTTTGGGTCCATTTTATCACTCCATTCACATTTCCTTTATTTTTCATTTATTTAACGAAAATGCGAAATACATAGAAAAACCCTTTTACTGAAACTCAAAATATATTAAATTTCATCCATAACCCCATTGGGTCCAACTATCACAAGTTACATTTGTATCGGTCCCACTCCTTTGTATTTATCTAATGCAATATTGCGATGTGATATGTCACAATCGCATATCGCATAGTCCTCGGACCTTTGGTAAGTGCTCCCTTGTATTTTGTCGATGTGATATTGCGAGTTAACCCGGGCCATCAATTTGAGTGCTTGATTGATGGGCTTCGTTGACTCGTGTTGATCATTGTCACAACTTTCATATGGTAGCCTCTGATAGCCTTCATTTTCCATCTCCGATTGCGATATTCTTATTGGATCTGGATTGTTGATTGGCCAGATCCGACGGCTCCTATGCATCATTGTTCAAGCCTCCGATAACTCTGTTTTTGGCCATTTTGCATTTTTTTTCTCGCCCGATAGTGTAATCCACCTTTTGTAAAGGTTTTTCTCTTACCATAGTTTTTAAGTATATGAAGACTTAGAGGGTTTCAGGATCCATTTTGGATCATTCCATCCACACCTCGTCCGCTCTATCCTGACATCCCTTGTGATTCTTCCACTGTTGATTTCCCCTATGAAAACTCATTGCTGGATTTTTCTACTTCCGATCATTCACAAGACATGTCGGATGTCAGTCTGTCATTACATTGTGGAGAGGACACATATTCCTCTGAAAACCCGTCCAATATGTCATCTATCATTTCTAAAAATATAGAGTGTGAACATCCTTGCTTCTCATCTACCCCTCTACACGATTCATCAAATCATGAGAATGTTGATGAACATCATAGATTTTCTGATCTTGGTTTTCGTGATCTCTCTACTTCTTCATCCGATCATGATTTTGACTCAGTCATTGTTAATCCATATAATCCACTGGTCTACAATGATCTACATGTCAATGAAGTCGAAACCCCATAGACTGTTGAGGCACTTCAACCTGAACTAATGGTTGTGTTAGGCCCTCGCTGTCCTGAGGTTGGTTTTGCTTTTGATCAGGAAATTGTTGAAACACGCAAGGCTTCTCATAACTCTCTTCTTTTCATTCAAGATCAATCCAACACTCATATTTCACTTCCTCCACTCAAACTACATGATCCCATCGCTCATGCATTGAAGGAATCTTACATAACAAACACACTTGCAAAATGTAAGTGGTCTACCTTTCTCATGCTTGCTTGCAATTCACAGTCAAGAGAATGCATACACTCAACATCTGTACATAGTGTAGCACAACACCATGGCAAGTCCATAGAATGTACAACATGTGCTGTATCTCTAACATGATAATGGTCAGCTATAATGATAGGGAATATAAGATATTTGTTTTGGGGGGGTTCTGTTTTAATTTTGGACGACCAATGTATGGAACAAATTTAAAACAGTCATGCCTAATATTTTTGAATAATATTAATATTTAAACAGAGGGCTACTATTAAAATCCACACAGTGATATAGCTTGTTTAATGATGAGCAGAAATTGAAATATGATATGACTATTACACTTTTCAAATAGAAAATTATATAATCATAAGTAAGAAAACCTTCAAACAATGTTCAGAAAGTTTAACAAAATATGCCCAAGATTACAAAAGATGCCGATGATTTTATGATTTAGAGGTAATTAGTTAAACAAATAGTTTATATAATTCATTCTCTTTAAAAGTGATCACTTCAGAAGCTTATAGGAGTAAATTGAAGCATAAATGTTTCTACCTGTTTATCTTTGTAAAACTTAAGAATAAAAAGAAAGAACACAATAAATGAAAACTGGAAAACTTACACGGAACACCAAAGTATATGAATCAAAACTCAAAATCCTTTTCTTTTGTATTAATGATTCAAAAAAATCCAAGTACATTTAATGCTTACAAATGTTTCTTTCAAGGGTGCAACCCTTAATAACTCATGGAAGGTATTTATTTATACAATATTAGAGATAATAAAATATCTTAAAGAAATTTACAAAAATAGATCAATACAAAATCCATAATGTAAACTGATAGTCAATATGTCACTATTTTGGTGTTGAGTTGTTGATCATTGTTCCTGGAAAAGCTTAATGTTGTTTTATCCTCTTTTCAGTGAAATAAATCAGTTAACTATTCCCAAAGTTTCTTATTTGGCATAGATAACTTAGTTACCCTTCGGTAAACTTCATCCAATTCTGTGTATTTAGTAAAAGTGAGTTTTACTGGAAATATATGTTTGATTTCATTTAGAATGAAAATTACATCTCTGAGTGCATTCAACAAAACCCTTGGTGTTGTTGCACCTCTTATGTTTGAAACTGAAGCTACATTGGTACCTACATCTGTAAGCTCTAGAACATAATTTTCAATGGGTATTAATTTGTCGTTTATCGCAAGCATTGAGGGAAAACCCTTGTTGGTCAAGGGTTCTAACCTACTGAAAAATCATTCAACTATGACATTAACGTTGTTGCATTTTTCCTCCAAGTGAAGAATGAGGTTTTTATTTGTAATGATTTTCTTTATTTCAAGTATGGTTATTGTCCTATCATTTATACCTAATTCTTCAGGCTCATAGCTATCTTTAGAATTGAGAAACTTGATTACCTCAGTAACAACTTCTGGCATGTCCTCAATTTCCTTGGAGATAGTTTCAATAGATTCTTGATCTTTCTCCAACAAGTCCTTTTGATCAAATATTATCTTGATATAAGGTTAGATATCCTTGAATAATTTAGTAATATATTCCCATAAAATCTCCTTTGCCAAACCTAGTTTGATTCCAAGGTAGGATTCTTTGATTTCTTTCTACAAAACTTCAATTTGACTTTTTTCCCTCTGCAACTTAGCTGCATGTGAACTGTCCGCAACTTCTTTCATATATTTTAATTCCTTCAGTTCATCCCACAACTTCTTGATTTCTATTGTCTGAATGGATAGGTTCTGAACAACTTCAACAAGTTGTTCAACTCCTTATGTTGTACATGTAGTTGTTGTTGTGCCTGAAGTAGAAACTCTGGTTATAAAGACTACTGAAACATGAACTACATCCATTAGAATTTGATCCCTTTTCATAGCTTTGTCTTTTTCTTTGACCAATTTCTCCATTTGCTCCTCCATCTATTCTATTTGCATATTTTGTTCCATGATGAGCTTCATCATTTCAAATTTCTGAGTCTTTGTTTCTTCAATATCCTTGGTCATTGGGTCCTCAAAAGCTAGCATTTTGAGATGCTTCCTTAATGCTGAGAGCTCAACTTTTTTCTTCCTGAAAAGTTCTTCTACAACATTTATATTTGAGGGATCATATCCCATCTTCAGCACTAGATCCTCCAAATATTTGATCTTGGTGTCCTTTGCCAATGAGGGAACATTTTCCAACTTGATTTGTGACTGTTTATTGTCGAAGGTGACGTACAACTTTGACAAACTCATTGAAGTGTGAGTTAAAGTGGAAGAAATCATTTGGCCAGTCTGTTTGTACATCTCAATTTGGTCAATTATATGTACATATTTTACATTAAACTCAAAGGAGGTTTTCTTCTGATAATGTGTAGCAGCCTGGGCTGTGGAATTTGAGCTTGTAAGAAAGCCATCTACCTCTTACCCTTTTCAGAGTCAAATATTGAAAGAAGTCTAGCTTGAGAATTGGAAGAGTGTTTCTAGAAGTGAGTATAAGTGTTCAACTTCAATTCCTCATTCTTCTTCTTAATTTCAATGAAGACATGAAAGATATCATCTTCTTTGTCCTCCTGACTAGTTCCACTGGTCTGAATCACCTATTGTTCCTTAGAAATAGTGGAATGAGTGGGGGATTGAGTAGACTGTCCACCAAACTGTGTAAAAAGAAAAGTCTCTCCAAGTCCATCAAATGTTGTTTTCTATGGCTCATTTGTTGCACTAACCTTTTCACGGAGATCCTAGCTCTCTTCTTTCTATGTACAATTCTAAAGCCCTAGCTTGATGCTTCAGTTGTAGGGTATGACCATTCTTCCCTTCCTCGTTTAGCTGTCTTTTCCTCTACAAGTGGAGTTTGTACATTTGAAGTAGAGATTACTTTTTCTTCAACTTCTTGAAGGGTATTCTCCTTCCATTCTAACTGATTTTGGTACTGCTCTATTTCAGGACTAGCTCTGTGGTGGTATGCAGTAAAATTATTTTGAACCCTGAGTTTTGAAATTACTCCCATTGGTTCATAAGATCGAGTGAAGCTAAGACCAAACTTCATTTCCTTCAATAACCTATCTGCTTCTTCTCATGTTGCTCTAGTGTTATAGATGAAAGGACCAAGCTGAGCCTTTAGCTTGAATTGTGATTTCTTCTTTGCAGCTACAAAATGTAATTCATGTGCATTTAACCTCTCCCTAATATATTCCAATGCAAAAATTATGAGAAGGAGATACTTAGGAAGTTTTTAGGGTGGAAGCTCACATCCATAGACTCTGATTTCTATATAGTTTTGGTAAAGATACCAATCTCCTTGTTTTGTCCCAACTGACCAAGGCAAGTTAAGCTCTTAATTCTTTTATCAACCTAGGAAAGTACACTTAGAGGTGCTTACCAAAAATATATAGATCTAGAAGGATCTAAGATTCTAATGGCTACCTAGTGGACTAAATTAATAGTGTTTTCTACAAAATATCCTTAATTATCCTTTTTAATCACTCAAACATCAATCTAAATGAAACAAATCTGATGAAATTATAGTTTCAAGAATAACAAAAGTAGAGTGTTGATGATTGATTGTAATCCTAAATTCCCTTACAAGAATATTGCTTCAAAGAATTTTCACAATCACAACAATCCAAAGTATTTTAAATTTAAATCACACAGTGAATAAGATGAGCAGCATTGTAAACCAATATCAGTTAGATCTCTTACAAGAATCATTTACCAAACTGAAAATCAAATTTTAAAACTCCATTCTTAAATCACTTTGGAAATAAAACTAGAACTATCCTTCAAAACTAAAGCTAGCAAACAAATCTGGAAATTGTATGACAACAGCATATAAATATCAATTTCAAGACCAAGATTAGTTGAGTCCTTTTACAAGGCTCTCTCTTCACAATGAATTCAAACTCTCTTAATTGATAACTCTACTAAAATAGCTTTTAACTCTGAAAATGAAATGACTAATTGCTAAACTTGAATTTGCAACTAGTAAGAAAAATAAAGCAAACATAAAGTGTACCAGCAAAGTGGTGAGGGCCTTTCAGAACTTCACAAGCACACTATGAAATGATTCAGAAGAGTGTAGCTACCAAATATTGAGACATAAAATTTCTAAATAATTTTGTATTAAGTCTAGAATCAAAGATACACAAGCTGTCTTCTCATATGCTCATAAAAACTATTCTAAAACATAGTTTTCCCATATGGGTTATTTATCGTGAATTATATAACAAAAGAAAATATTGTTTCTCCATATAATACTAACAATATTATATTAATTACATCTCAAGGAGGTCGAATTTAGGTCCGTTCCTCCATTTATGCAAAAATTCTAAAACTAGAAAATATCTTGTGCACAAAAATCAGGAAAAAGTGATGAAGCGGCTGGGTTTGACCAACTTTGACTGGACACTTATTTTCTCCAAAACTGAAAGTGAATAGCTGTTTCACCATCCTTGTACATTGTACTTTATGCCCATAATCCTCAAATTTTCCCACCTATGCTGCAACATGTCAAACAATGAAGCAATCACAGATTGTTACAACTTCCTATGATTTTTCTGAAAAGTGTCGTTTAAATATAAAAATTTCAAATATTAATCCCAAGCTCAAAATAACGAAAATGACAACATATGACTTAGTTTCTAAGGATTATTGTTGAATAATAAAGGTTAAATGGCCAAGAATGATAGTTAAAAGATGAATTTGGAGTGGAATGGACAGTTAAATTTAGATACCAACACTCCTATTGTGGCATGATCAACCAGCTGCAATACTTTCACAATTTCATCACTAATTCTTGGTATTGGAGTGTTGCTCATAAGATTAATAGTTGGAGGAAAAAACAATTCTATGAACTATTTATATGTAAATTCTTTCTTCTCCTTCATTCCCATAGAAGTCAAAAATATCATTGATTGTTGGTTTCCTTCTTCATCTAGCTTTTGTAAGGTGAATGAAAACTTATCTCCCTGGAAATATAGAAAAAGATAAACAAGTACCGAAGCATACTTGAATAATTGTTCAATATTAAACTAGACAAATTGTTCATGGATGGCTTCAGCTAAAAATTAGCTAAAATAATAGAGAATAGTGGGTTTGGAATTAGCATAAAAGATAGAAAAGAAACCTAGGATGGCTTCATTTACATATTGATCAGAATTATAACCAAGCAGAAAAGAAAGAATACTGGTAATTTTCTTGGTTCTGTCTAGGAACATGGATGAATCATAGGGAGGGTTTCTTTTAGTTAGAGGGATATCTACAACTAGGAAAATTTCAAGAGTTTGATACCTTTTAGTGAAATCTAGCTTGTGATAGGCTTTTATCAAGCTTTCGTGAGAAAAAGGATGGGTTGGTGCAATAGTTTCGACCTACAAAATTTGTTCAATGGACTGCGCATTGATGAAACAAAAGCTTTCTCCTGTAGGTGAAATGATAGCTCTTCGACTGGGATCATAGCATTCATGGCCTTTCCTAACAAATTCAAGTGCTTTGTGTATTTGAGGGAAAATGTAATGAGGAAGGTGAGAGTCCCAAAGTCCTATTTCATCCGTCTGATCAACTAATTGATCTTCCATCCAACAGTAGATTTCATACAAATCAAATTGAGACGAATACTCAATGCTTATACAGTCTCTGTCGACTAAGGGAGTATGATGGAATTCAACTTGTGGATGAATGAGAGGATTTTGGATTTATGTAATTTCATTTCCCTTAGGAGGCATATTATTGAGTGAATTGCAAGGTGAATTTTACAGAAATGGGAAGAATTGGCCTGAAACAAAAAAACAGTATAACTAAAAATGGATTAGGGGGATCTAGATGTTGGCTTGGTTCTGAATAGAATGGAAAATTTGATTAAATGATGAATCTGTCATTTAGGCTGCAAGCAAGAAATATCCAGTGATGAATTGAGTTTCATAAATGTATTGTGTAATAGTTTTTATGAAGAAACAGGGCTTATAATGAATAAAATGGAGCAGGGTTGTTTGATGAACAACTAAATCCTCATTAATTATCCAATGGTACTGATAAATGGGTCTATGGAGTATAAATTTGTGGGAGTCACGAATTAAATGAATAACAGATTGGCGACATGTGATTGGACAAAGGAAGTGACTAGGAACAGACGTGGATGATGACGTAGGAGCGACGGTAAATGGTCAAATGAAACTGCATTCAGGAGCAAGTTAGGGCAGTAAGTTGTTTTGATATTTTAAGTCCCAAAACACTAGGATGGAGGAAAAGTAGTTTCAGAGGGTGGTTTCCAAAACTTCCCAGTTTGAACCCCCTCAATAATTTTCAGACGGCAAATGAGGGCCAAAAAATGATTTAGGCCGTCAGATCTCGGGAGAGTGTGTTGGATGAAAAGTAAAATGAATGATATTTGACAATGCAAGGTGGAAGTGATGGTGGGGCTAAGAGTTCTGTCAGATGTGACATGCATGGGGTATTTTCGAGTGAACGGATAAAGTTTGGATATTTACAAAATAACATTTATACTTATAATTTATGGTTAATAAAACCCATCACCATATGCACATATTTCCAATGTTATATCATAGGATAAAAATCCTTTCATGCTCCAATTATATTTCATTTGTCTACCTACTCTTATCTTCTAACACTTTTTCAATCTTAGTTACCCGAGTGCACTTAGACTAGCAACTCAACATTTTCCTTTTAATGACTAATCTACTTCTATCCCTTATTGCTTCCATTGGCCCAGATTAAACTGTTGAGCCAATTTTATTTTCTACCTATTGACAAACAATTTAAATCAAATCCAATCATGATTAAACTGTAGAATTGGATTGTATGAACTAGTGTGGCATTTAAACAATCTTCACACAACTTTTTATTTGAAAAAATAAACTTGACCGGGAGTAGTGGCATTTGGATTTGCAACACTTTCAGAATTTATTATTTTTTCTTTTCTCTATAATCTAACATTTTTTATTTTTGCCTTCCTTTTCTAGGGCATTTATTTAACATTTTATTTTATATGGACTTATTCATCAAAATATCCCTAACATATTTTGATTCAATATTCTTTTTGTCCATATCCTAACTTAGCATTTTTTGGAATGATTTTCAATTTTTGACTAATTGATGCTAACTTGCCAAAACAAAAGAATGCTACAACATCATCTCCAACTAGGGACTACTTTCTTCTGTAGAATCTAGAGAACCTGAAGTTCCATGTGCCTTCTCCTTGGGCTATGGAGTCTTTGCTATGAAAACTCACACTAACAGTTTGAAAAATAAAATAAACCAGACTTTTTACAATGGTGGTAATGAAATCTACTTCAACTTCTCAGTACTAAATATAATGTTTTAGAAACCTTCCATTAACAGGATAAGTGGAATACAATCCCTCAAGATATTGTAGCACAAAAGTATTTTTTCCCTTTACTTCAACAATATCTAAAGGTACAAACATAGGTTATCAAACTTGCCATGTTTTCCCTTCTCTTCTCTTATGGAATCCCATCTTAGAACTAGATCACCCTTCTTGAAGTCCCTTTCCCTCGCTCTTGTGTCAAAAAGACTCTTCATCGTATTCTGATACCTTTTCAATTTGTATTGAACTCCATCTATGTTTTCATTTAGTTCAATAATTTGGTTTATTCTCCTTGAAAAATCATGAGGTTCATCAGTTGAATCCCATGGAAACTTTAAAACAGGGAAGGCAAAGTTGGTAGGGAAAATTGCATCTTTCACATAGACTAATTGAAAAGGAGATTTTCGAGTAGAGCTCTTTGGAGTAATCTTGTTTTCCTAGACTGCATAAATCATATGAGAGTCCCAACTCTTTTTATGATTTGCTAAAGTATTTTTGATCACCTTTATCAGAGTTTTATTTCATGATTCTTCAAGACCATTACCTCGAGGATGATATGGAGTTGAATGATGTAACAAAATCTGATATTTCTAGAAAAACTCAATCATTTTAACACTGGAAAATGTTGTGGCATTGTTAGTAACAATCTAGGTTGGGCAACCAAATCTAGATAAAATATTTTCTTCAATGAATTTGATTAGTACTGAATCAGTAGCATTTCTTACTGGAATTTCTTCCATCGATTTGGTAAAGTATTTTGTTGCAGTGAGGATCCATCTATGTTGATTGCTTGAAGTGGGATGAATTTCTCCAATAAAATCTAATCCCCATTGGAGAAAAGGTGCTGAGACTATTGTTGGGATCAATGGAAGAGCTACTAGTTTTTTCTTACTAGCAAACATATGGCAAGGGACACAACTTCTAACCTTTTATCCTACTTGTAAGAAAAATGTGGGCTAATAAAATCCTACCCTTAATGTCTAATATGTTGTTTCTCTCCAAGCATAATGTCCTCCACAAAATCTTGTATGAAACTGATCAACGATTCCTTCCGCTTATGATTGTGTTAAACATAATAACAAGATATTTAGTAGGTCCTTCCAGTATAGATTTGCATTTATGATAGAGTATTTGTCTTCTTTCAATTTGAGAGTTTTCCATTCACTTTTGGAGAATGATGCTAGACATTCAAAATGGATCAAGCAATTTACAGTATCTTGATACCAATTTCACAGAAGAAATTTCTCATCAATGTCTAGAGAGATGGTTTGATCTGAAGGTAAAGGTTCTTGTGGATTCTTTTCTTCAGGATGGTGAGAAGGTTCTCGTGGATTCTCCTTATTTGAACTTTGAGAAGTTTATTATGGATTCTCCCCTTATATTTCCAAAACAGAGTTGATGCCCAACACTTTACAATTGGATTTAGCTAGAAGCTTAGCTAACCCTTGACCCTTTACTAGCTTTTTGGTTTTTATAGTTAGACCAAACTCTAGTATTTGAGTGATCCATCTACCTCTCTTCCCATTAGTGTCTGGTTGGGTTAAAACAATTTTTACAGCATTGTTAGGAACATAAGCAGTAATAGGTGAATGTAGGACATACCTTCTGAATGATTTCAGAGCTTGTATAAGGGCATAGGCTTGCTTCTCAATTATGTCATAATTAAGCTTGGAATCTCTCATAACCTTACTGAAGAAGGATATAGGTTTCTCATGGGAATCTTCATTCTTTTGTAATAAAACATCAACAAAGGTTGTTTCAGAGGCAAAGGAAAATATACTGAATGACTTGGTATAATCAGGACTGGCCAAGGTTGTGGCTTCAGAGATAGCCTTCTTGATTTGATCAAATGCATACCTGGAAGAGGCAGTCCATTTAACTTCATGATCCTTTTAGAGCATATCAGTTATGTGTTTCACAATTTCAACATAATTCGGGATGAACCTCATTAAAAAATTAATCTTGCCTAGAAAAGCTTGAATATCCTTATTATTTCCAGGTAATCAGAATGTTCTTATCCCATAGGAGACTTAAATCATAAGAATTAGATCAACGAGCTTAGCAAGGTGGTACTATTCACTTTTCAGTGTCAAAATTTTGGGTGGTCCCAAAAAAAAATTTGACAGTAACGACTAGTGCACCGGATCGGTGCATGGTATAAACCAAAGCTCAAGTTATGGCCAATGAGAAGATCAATACCCTTGAAAAAAAGTTGGAGGCATTAACGAAGCATATCTAGACCTTAATTAACACACTCACAAAGGGCAAGTTGAGGGAACAATCGAAGGCATATGCTTTTAATGAAAAACTTGAGGGTGAGTCTAGCCATTCTCTTCACTTCTATGGAAACCACCAACAGTCCCAACTTTGACCACCCAAGCTAGACATGTATAAATTTGATGGCTCTCATCCAGCCATATGGATAGCAAAAATGGAGCAATATTTTACATTCAATCACATCAAAGATGATGCGACTAAGCTAAGTGTGGGAAGCCTGTACTTGGACCAAGAAAGATGGCAATGGTGCCAATAGCATCAATGCTGCTATGAAATGCCACTGACTTGGCAGATATTCTCAAAAGCCCTTTTTGATCACTTTGGCCATGAATCTAACATTTTGGGTTGTCTTACTAAGCTTCGACAAATAGGCACAGTGTAATAATATATTAAAGTCTTTGAAGCATTAGCCTTCCACACAGGAGGTCTAGCAGATGAATTCTACTTGGAATGTTTTATCAGTGGTCTCAAAGACACCATACAAGCCCACGCCTGACTACAACACCCAGTCTCATGGCTGGCAACGTGCAAGATAGCTCGTGAAGTAGAATGCGTGTTAGCAGCCTAGTCGACTCATCCAAATTTCATAGCCAAGGGACACCCCACCTAGGCTCCGAGCACTACCCAAACACTTAAGGTTCAAAACGTGTCACCGACAGAAATGGTGGAAAGAAGAAAGCAAGGATTATGTTACTACCGTGATGAGAAATAATCCCCAGGGCATAAATGAAAGGAACCCAAATTCTTTCAAATTGATGCTACTGATCACAGTTCATTTGAGGAAGCCCCACCATTGGAGGGACTAGAGGAGGAAGATGAGGACAACCAGTCGAACAATGAGCTCCCAACTACACCTGAAGAACCAGTTATCTCGCTTCATGCTTTGGCAGGAATTTCTTCTCCCCAAACTCTCAAAATCAGAGGTTTTATTAAGCATCGCCTTGTAGTAGTCTTGATTGATAGTGGTAATATGCATAACTTTATCCATCAAAGAGTCACTGAAGTAGTGCATTGTTTTGTCAGAGCCATCTCTAATTTCCAGATCTAGATTGCTGATGGGGGGACAATGAAACATGAAGGCCACTGTGAAAATGTCAAACTTCAAATGGGAGACTATCACCTAAAGACCCACATGTTTTTCATCAACATGGGTGGGTGTGACATTGCCTTGGGTGTTGAATGGCTCCACACACTCAGCGTAATCACAAAGGATTTCCAGGAGTTATACATGAGCTTCAAGCAAAATACCCACACACATACCCTCCGCAGACTCCAGGCAGGTGCTCCTTCTATCATCAGCTCCCATAGGACGGAAAAATTGTCAGGAAAGGGCCACCATGGAGTTATAGACCAATTTAATGCCATCCAGGCCTTCGAAACTACTTCTCTTCATATTAATCCTAAGATGTAACAGGTCTTAAACAACCATCTACAGGTCTTTGACAAGCCTCATGAGCTTCCACCCTTGAGAGGGGAACATGATCGTAGCATTAATTTGGTCCCAGTGGCACAACCACCAAATGTGTGCCCATATAGATATCCTTTCACCCAAAAGAATGAAATTGAGAAAATCATCAAGGAACTCCTGGAATCCAGTGTCATTCGTCTTAGCATTAGTCCTTATTAATCGCCTGTGATCATGGTGCTTAAGAAACATGGGGATTGGCGCATGTGTCCAGACTTCAGGGCCCTCAACAAGCTAATGGTCATAGATAAATTTCCCATCCCAGTTGTTGATGATTTGCTGGATGAACTAAATGGGGCTCAATTCTTTACTAAGCTTGACCTTCGCTCGGGCTATCACCAAATTCACATGAAAGGATTAGACATTCCAAAGACTATTTTATGAACTCATGAAGGCCATTATGAATGTCTGATCATGCCATTTGGTCTCTGGAATGCCCCATCCACTCTTTAGAGCCTGATAAATCACTTGCTCAAACCATATCTTAGAAAATTTGTCCTTGTTTTCTTTGATGACATCCTCATCTACAGCCTCACCTGGGAAAAACATCTTCAACATGTAGATCTGCTCTTGCAACTACTCCAGAAGCATAAATTATTTGTCAAATTATCCAAGTGCTCTTTTTGCATGGAAGAAGTCGAGTATTTGGGCCAAATTGTGGGTTGTGAAGGTGTCGGGGTGGATCCCAAAAAGATCCAGGCAATGCAGAATTGGCCTCAACCAAAGACCTTAAAGAGCTTGAGAGGCTTTTTGGGTCTCACTGGCTACTGTCACAAATTTTTCCGCAATTATGGTTGTAGTGCTAGACCCCTCACTCGCCTTCTCAAGAAAAATTAATTCCTTTGGAATGATGAAGAGCAACAGGCCTTTATAGCTGTCAAACATGCCATGTGTTCCACTCCCGTATTGGCACTACCCGACTTCACCAAATCTTTTGTGATTGAATGTGATGCTTCATGTACGGGTATTGAGGCTGTCTTAATGTAGGAAGGTCGACCCTTGGCCTTCACTAGCCAACAACTAAGTGGGACAAATCTAGGACAATCTACCTATGAGAAGGAGATGATGGCCATCTTACATGTAGTGGATACCCGGCGACCATATTTATTGGGGCGGTGTTTCCAAATCTGCACAGACCGTCAATGCCTTAAATATTTTTTAGAGCAACGCCTATCCTCGCCACAAAAAAATAAATGTCTATCCAAAAAGATAGGATATGATTATGAGATAATATACAAGAAAGGGGGAGAAAATGTCGTAGCGGATGCTTTATCATGGAAATTTGAGGAGGAAAGCACCCTACTAGCAATATCTCTTCCCATTCCAGAGTGGATTGAAGAGGCTCGCAAGGAATGGTTTTCACATCCTTTATTGTCCCAACTCATTAATAAATTCTAGGTAGATCCAAATTCCACAGCGGGCTACTCTTTGCATGATGAGATTTTTTGCCACAAGGAAAAACTATTGATATCACCAACATCCACCCTTAAAAGTAGCATTTTGGCAGAGTTGCATTCATCTCCCACTACAGGCCATTCCAGCTTTCAGAAGAGCTATGCTCACACTCGACATTCATTCTTATGAATAGGCATGAAAAAGGAAATTCTTGCTTTTGTAGCTGAGTGTGATTTATGTGAGTGCCACAAAGGAGAAACAGTCAAATCCCTAGGCCCGTTACAACCATTACCCATCCTTGCCTCAATCTGGATGGAGGTTTCTATGGATTTCATTATAGGTCTTCCGAAGTTAGGCGACAAGTTAGTCATCATGGTGGATGTGGACAGACCTTCTAAGTATGCTCATTTTTTGCGCCCTACCCCACCCTTTTACACCAGCTTTGGTGGCTCAATATTTCATCAACCAAATCTTCAAATTGCATGGCATGCTCACTTCCATTGTGTCTGATCATGACCTAATCTTCACTAGTAACTTTTGGTAGGAACTCTTCCGACTAAAAGGTACCCAACTACGACCCAGTACTTCCTATCATCCCCAAACTGATGGTCAAACTTAAGCAATCAACAAATTTCTAGAGACCTATCTCATGTGTTTCACTTCAAAAAAGAAACATCTATGGGTACAGTGGTTACCTCTAGCCGAAGGGTGGTATAATAATAACTATCATGCCACTATCAAAATGACTCCATATGAAGCAGTCTATGGTCAACTCTCTCCTTCACCTACTTCTTATATCTAAGGATGCTCGAAGGTACAAGCAATGGATCAACTCCTACAGAACCATGCAACCATGTTGGCCCACCTCAAAGAGAATCACCATCAAGCTCAAAATCGCATGAAGCAACAGGCAGACCAACATCATTCAGAGTGCAAATTTCAAGAAGGGGATTAAGTATTCTTGAGGCTACAACCATATAAGAAAACATCACTCAAAGACAAGGGTTGTCAGAAATTATCTCCAAAATTCTATGGACTGTATCAAATACTTTAGCGCATCAACGAAGTAGCCTTCAAGCTAGCCTTACCACCCACTACAAAATTCCATCCTGTCTTCCATGTCTCATGCCTTAAGAAAGTAGTTGTGAACCATTGCAGAATTCGAACCAGTCTATCGAAATTGGATGAATAAGGTTCAATCTGGCTCTAACCTGAACAAGTTCTTGCCACACAAGAACGGCACCTATGAGGCCACATGATCAAGTAAGTCCTCGTCAAGTGGAAAGACACCTCTCTAGAATATGCGACCTAGGAGCCAGCCACTGCTCTTCAGTAGTCTCCATAGCTTCGGCCTTGAGGACAAGGCTATTTTTATGGGGGAGGGCATGTTAGGGTCCAACCCTAACCCCCTTATTTATGTAATAGGGTTGAGTCATAGTTATAGTTAGTTAAAGAGCCAATAAATCCCATATTAATAATTGTAAGTGGTTGACCCACATTTAAAGAAGGGACCATAGTTAGTTGCAAATGGGCCATGGTATTAGATAGATGGTATTGGAGGTTGCCCCCTCGAAGAGGAAAGTGAACATTGGTTTTTTATCTTTCTGAATCATCAAATCCATGTTGTTATTTCTTATTGTTCTATGTTCTGGGTATATTTCTTCACATACTTGGTATCTTGGTATCTTCTCATAGGCCGAGAGCATAAAAGATAACATGAAGGTAGAGAGAGAGATAGAGAAGGAGTTACATGTGCTAAAGTGGAAACTCAAAGAAGAACAGGAGCAGCACAGACAACAAAACGAGTTATGGCAAGAACAAGCACAACAGGAGGTGCAACATGCACAGACTGATGAAACTACACCCATACAGTTTATGGACCCATCCAGTAGTTGGCATGGGGTAGACAGGGTGGGATGTGTCGTCAATCACATGCAAGGGTGTTCAGGAGCATTGATTTCATTATGCACATGCATGCGACCGTACCCATTGGCACACTCACTGAGGCGAAGAAAGGAAGCAAGGCGAACTAGAGTTGAACGTGTATTTTGACAAGTTGATGTGCATGGTCACCATAACACACTTGGGGATCAACATAGACACTATGAATCAGTACATTTTTGGTCCAGTTGCACTCAATACGATTATGCGCATGTTATCAAACAAGTTGGAAAAAGGAGCCATACCAATGTACATGGATGCAACAGAGGCAAGAGTTCACTTTCATCAGGATGTTACCATTTAGCGCATGGACACCATCATAGATGACCAAGCTTGGCATCACCTCACCACCATTGATCATCACAAGGATGTCGAAGATTTTTTCTTCGCACAACTGTCGGAGTCTTAGTGATGACTTGCATGGCTTGCTGAAGCCTATTTTGTCTCACATGGGTAAATGTGTAGATTGGATGTAACTTCTTGTAAAGTGGAAGTCCAAGTGTTGATAGTTGAATGTAATAGTCATAAAGTAGTTGAAGATTCATGAAGGTAGGTGAATAGTCACAAAGGGGAATGTCAAGAGTCACCCCACCCTTTTCTATTTATAGTACCTCATAACTCATTGTACAGGCTTTTGGTCAGCCAAGCTTCCAATAGGAGTATCTTAAAGAAATTTTGGAGAGTATTGTAACGAGCCTTGGCTTATCCATAGTGAAGAGCTAGTACATCTCTTTGGAGGAGAAGGAGGCCGTGACTATAACATTCCATTATCGGGACTAGTGGTTGGTCATGGTTTTATTGTATGATTGGAACTTTCACTTCTTAATATAAAAGAGCCAGCACATTTCATGCATATGTTGTTATTGTATTTAAGTTAACTTGTTTAATCTAATGATATATGTATATGTTTGCTTATGCATGTATGTATAGACTCTTTCTGTATATGTATGTATGAATCTTACTGAAATGTATTGTTGGTTTAACCATCACCTTGGATTGTTGATTCACCTTCCTTCTAGTTTGTGATGCATCTTTTCTCATGTGTTCCCTTACAAACTATGTGTTTACAAAGGTGTCCAAGGGGTGCATTCTCTCCACCTTCCGTGTGTTAGAACCATTCATGCACCTTGGATTTTTGCGTATGTGCCACGCTTAATACCAACATGGACATCTTACTTGCCTCTGCATGCAACCACGGTTAAGGCAATACTATAGGACCCACTGCTAGGACTCCTACACCAAATGGTCTAAGATCTAGTTGGGATTTCTTATAGGGAGATCCCCTGACATGTTGGTAGGTCCAGCATCGTCAACAGAAGGATAAATGTATATACCTCTAACATACTTGTTAATTTCTTATGCCTCTCCTTATTTTAATTAACTTAGTCGACAAGGGTTAACTGAAAAAAGAAAACCAATTAGAGTGGGTAATAGTAGTTAAAATTGCAAGCATCGTGATTTCACCATGACTCCCTATGAAAGTAACGTATTTTATGTTAGTATATCATTGACTAGAATAAATGAAAGATTCACATAAAGAGAGGGAATAGGCATATAACCAAGTGTTGATAGTAGTAGAAGTTCCTCTTGAACTTCACCTTTCTTTTCTAAGAATCCAAACAAGATTTCATGCAGAAGCTAACTTACTACTGCAAAAGAAAAAAAAGAAAGGAAAGAAGTAGGATAAAATGAAACAAAGTAAACAAAATCAACAAAGAAACAAAAAAATAAAAACTACTCCTACTCCTAACCTAAGCAAAGTATAGGCCAACTCACATAAAATGATACTTCCAATGGAGCCATCAGCGCATTGGTTGGCCCACGTAGGCGATAGTATGTATGTCAAGAAGGATATACAAGCAAACAAACAAACAATAAAGGTAAGACAATGCAAACCAAACATGTTAGTGTTGAATCCTTTTCTATGAACAGTTGAGTGTTTTCATATATTGGCAAGTTAACTAGTTCTCTCTCAACTACTTCCTCGATACTTCTTTCAGTGGATTCTCTTGAAGCATATCTCTTTGGTGCCATGGTAAAAATGACCATTGGAGAGAAGTGTTTCCTGAGTGTGGTACCAGTGAGACAAAAAGGAGACTCATGGAAATTAAACATTACCTCTTGTAAATATAACTTCACAACATGATCAAGTAGCAATCTGGGCATCTGATGAGAGGGATTGTGCCATTTTCATGTACAAGAGGGACTGACAGGTTGTGGGAACTATGCATTTCCTAGTCCAACAACCAAGGGTGTAGCCTAGGGCTTGAGATTGCACAATGCACAGTTCAGTTTGGGCAGAGCCTGGGAGAGACTACACATTGCATAGTCTTAGTGACCAAGGTTGATAGGATAAGCCATGGAACTGCACTATGAGCACTTGGGGCCAACCTATGTTGCACACTATGTAGTTCCAGAGGCCAAGCTTGGAGCTTGAGCCTTAGGATTGCACAGTGCCCAGCTGGGTAAGGAAAAATCTAGCCAAGGGAAGTGTAGATATGCTTGATGGAGGCATGAAAAATGAGTAGAACTTAGTGATAATGAAATATTGAGTAGATATCTAACTAATTGAGGATAAATCATGATATATTAAGTGCAAAACCTAAATGAATAGAAAGAAACTCAAGTATGTAAGGAGAGTCACCAAGACGACAATCGTTAGTGGAAAAACAAGAAAATCAATGCCACATTTTTTAAAGGAAAATGACAGATTGAAACAATAGTTCTACAAGATAAATAAAGATAAAATGCCAGTAACCAACAAGAGAAACAAGTGAAACAACACTCACACAAGCCAAATGACAAAAAGCAACAGAGAAGCTGCAAAAAGCGATAATAACAAAAATCACTCAGAAAAGTGACAACAATGTTTTGAAGGTTCCTTGTTCTCATTGGGTATGCTAGAGCTTGATGATTGAATTTACAAATGATCTCTAGTCATCCATTACATATAATTGAGAAAATGAGGTTTTATGATGCACATGCTTGAGATCTAGGACAAAAGAAACACTTAGCGAGAACTTCTAAAAATAGCAATGTGCCACCTTCAGGAAACTAATAATAGATCCATACTTCCTAGGGATGATCTTTTCCCTCAAATTTTATTTCTTTTCCAGGGTAAAATTTCCATGCACACTGCCAGGAAAGACTTCACAGTTCTAAGGAACTAGGCGACCTTCCAGCTCATTATGTACTACACAGTTTTCGAGCTCAGTGAGGGTTATGCAATTTCTGGGCTCAGTGTTGGGTTGCCCCCTCATGACTGTGAATTTTCTAATCTGAAGTCTCACTGGCAATCAAAACTACACAATTCACAATAGCAAGGCTAGTATCCCTCAAGAATTGTGTAGTTTCTAGGGGAAGCCCAAAACTATTGTGGGACCAAGCCAAGGGATTAGCTTGTGAGTTAGAGAATCAACTAAGTAAGAAAACACAAGCCAAAATAAAAGGATAAGTCTCATTCGAAGCATGAATACGTGGATGAGTGTAAGATGAGATGCTGTGGTTAAGAAGGAAGTCTCCAAAATTGAAGTATATGAAAAATTTTGGAGAGCAGTTGTAGCCGCTACAACATTGGCGACACACTAGTAGAACTCTAGCTCTCTATATGGACCTTTCCTCATGGAAAGCGAGTCTAACTCTTCTGGAAGTATTTTTTAGTTCTTCAATTATCATAGCTTCTACAATTATCTTGATTTAAATATGTAGTCCCTACCATTCCATTAATTAGCAACACACGTACCAAGGCAAGTCAAACTAAGTTGTTTCGATTGGGGATGAGGGGTATATAGATGAGTTAAAATAAAATATACTATCAGATGTTTAGTTTCATCTCTGGTGCTTCTCTGCTACTAGTAGGACTAGATAGTACCCTAGCAGAGTCACTTCAGGAACACAAGCATTTCTCTACTGCTAGCAAGCTTGGACAATACCCTGACAAAGTTACTTGTTTCACCTCTTTGCGCAGGAATCCTTTCTATTCTTTCACCCTTTATTTCATTTTTCATTTTTTTCATTTTCAAAGAACTGTGCATAGGCACTTATTTATTTCATGAGGCGGAAGGGGGATTATGAATTATTGAGCACAGAAGAGGTTATCCTTTTAGAGAAGGATGTATGTGTATACCTCTAACATACTTGTTAAGGTTTTTCCCCTCTCCTTACTTTACTGACTTAGTTGACAAGGGTTAAATGAAAATAGAATACTGATTAGAGTAGGTGGTACTGGTTAAAAGTTCAAGCATCATGCTTTCACAATGACTACCTCTGAAAGGAACATATTTTCCATCAGGGTATCATCAACTACAAGAAATGCAATATTCACATAAAGAGAGGGAATAGACAGATAACCAAGTGTTGATAGCAGTACAAGTTTTGTAAGAGCCCTATCCTAGGGTCTGCTAACAGATATATTTCTGAAGAATTTAAAAGCAATAAGAGGCAATAGTTTACTTACTTACAAGACTTTAAAATAAATAAAATTTTACAATTTACATTCTAATCCTTATAACTTATGGTGAATATTTCATTCTAATAAAATTTACATGAGTAATCTATGGAGGAATACCTGTATTGGTGGCTGGAGGAGATGTCTTTGTCTTGTTGATCCTGCTGAACAATCCTCTTGACGGACCTAGTTGGATTTACCTCCTAGCCAACTAGTAAATAATCCCTAGCCCAGGAAACCTCCATAGGTTCCCTAGCCCTCCTAGCATAAGTCCAACCAGATGTAGTGTTTGTGTCCAAGATGAATGATCCGAACCAAGATGAACAACATTTCCCTCCTCTCAATAACCTAAGAAACCTCCATAATTTCCTAAGGTCTCAAAAATCACAACAAATCCTAAACTCACAACCATCCCCACAATCATAAGAAAGACCCAACATCCCCTTTTCTCCCTTCCCCCTTCCCTTTTTATACCCTCCCTCTCTTCTCCATCTCAACCACCTCCCATTAATGTCATTAACTTCTCATCCATCCTTACAGTTGACTTGTCTTCTCCCAAGTAAAGCTGGGAATACATTTGGAAATGTGACATGAATATAAAATTGGGAAATTAATGGGAGAGGACCATGTATTCTCCCAAGTAAATCTGAAAGTACATTTGGGAATGTGAGATGAATACAAATATTGATAATTAAATGGAGAGGAATATGTCTTTTCCCAAGTAAATGTGAGGGTACATTGGGGAATGTGAGATTTAATTAAATGGAGTGGACCATGTCTTCTCCCTAGTAAATGTGAGGGTACATTGGGGAATGTGGGATGAATATATATATTGATAATGAGTTGGAGAGGACCATGTATTCTACCAAGTAAATGTGAGGGTACATTGGAGAATGTGAGATGTAATTGAGGGTACATTGGGGAATGTGAGATGAATACATATATTATTTGAAATAATGGAAGGAGTCCATATCCTACCTAAGATTCAATTTGAGAAGGTAAGTTGTGAATTTGAATAATAGAAATCATGAATTTTATATTAGACCAATATTTCTCAACATTTTCAGATAATGTAAACATTAATAAAATTTGCAGGATAAGATTTAAGTGGGGCATTACAAGTTCTTCTTGAGATTCACCTTTCTTGTCTAAAAATCCAAACATGGTTGCACACGAAAACTAACCTACTACTGCAAAACCAAAAAAAGAAAGGAAAGAAGCGGGATAAAGAAAAACAAAGTAAAGAAAATCAAGAAACAAAAGAGAAAAGAAAAACTTCTCCTACTCCTAACCTAAGCAAAGCATAGGCTAACTAAAGTAAAGTGATACTTCCAATGGATCCATTGGTGCATTGGTTGGCCCATGTAGGCGAGAGAATTTACGTCAAGAAGGATATATAAGCAAACCAACAAACAAGAAAGATAAGACAATGCAAACCAAGATGATCGAATCTTGAATGTACCAACAGAAAAGTAACAACGAAAAGTGCATGAAAGGCACTCTGTGGATGTACCATGGTTTGATAACACATTACAAGTGGAACAAAAGCACATACACACTTTCAAAATTTTAAAACAATAAAACATGAAGAAAGAAGAAAATATTTGTTTCAAAATAGTGCTTGCTACATATGACTCCTCCAATGATTGAGTGATAGGATTGTGTGATACAGATGGAGGATGTGAAAATGGTAAGTTATATTGATTTTTAATGTGAACAACAAAGTGATGAGGAGCATGGAAATATTCAACATATTTTTGATCAAAAGTGGAACTTACCTCAAGACTACGAGAACTTGGCATAGCCATTAGCTTGGGATATAGTGCCTCGACATCTTTGGGAGGTTCCAATTCATTATAATATGGATCATCAAATACCGGTGACTTAGAATATCAATGATGCAAAAATTAGAATCATGATCACATGAATGAATGAAAATATCATGATAGCCACGATCAGAAAGTTCAATATCACGAATAGGGGCATCCTCGTGATCTAACGAATCATAAAGAGGGGATGATGGAAAACAAGAAATTTCACCGTCTATATGTCTAGGGAGATAAGTTAAGAGATTGGCAGGATTAGGGAAGATAGATTTTTCCTCTCCGAATTCAGATGAAAAACCAACATTCGATTTTTTCTACAAATGATCGAAAGTAGAAAAATTTTAAAATGAATTTTCGCAAGATTGAACTGGAATGGAAGAATCAGGGAAGATGTCAGGATACAGTGGAAGAGGTGTGGATGTAAGGAGGTCATCCTTCACTACAGATTCTTACTTAGACTCCCACACATAATCATAAAAAATTATATCGTAGGTTGGATGTTTAAGACTAACTCCATCGAGAACTAGATCCTCGTGAACATCACAAGAGAGATCTGAGACTGGTGAACACAACACACCAAAATCTGGAGGATCAGAGGGACTGAAGGACAGAGGAAATAACACTTCAAAACAACCATTGTAGTTATAATCCAAAATTGCATAGAAATTCTGGGTAAGTGGTGCCGGAGGAGATGGTGGTAGATCAATAAGCGGATTCTCAGCTTCTCCCACCTCGACCTGTGGAGCTAGAGTTGTTTGATGAGAAGGGGATGGAGGGTCACTTGGGATAGCAACCTTATATGTCTGAGATTTAGAAGCTCTAACACCAAGGTATGTTGAGAGTGGTTTGAAACATTCTAACTCATGTGGATTTTTAGAAATGTGCATAAGTTATTGAAATATTTTAGTTAAAACGTATGAGTCAACTTCATCTTTAAGAAATTGAAAACAATTTTGAACAAAATGATCATGAAAATATTGAAGATATTCATTAGACATTTTCTGTAGTTTTAGTATTTTTCTATTATGGGCTTTATGATCATAAATAATGAAAACATGACATGATTCACTAACAAACTATTTGAAAGAGTGTATGGAGGATGCAACAATGTGTGACACTATTTCTTTGCGCGCCCTTCCAATGTGAGAGTAAACAACCCACAAGAAACATCCTTAGACTAGATGTCATGACTATGATAGAAGCCAAGAAAAGAAATTGTGTGCCTGAGCAAGGTTATTCCACCCTCGCCATTGAACTTAAATTTAGAAAAGTCATTTAAAATGCTCACCGACACTTTCAAATTTTTAAAGTTAGAAAAACATGTCGGGGTTATGATGTAAGAAGAAGTCATGAACTATGTGCAGAAATTCAAAACAGACTTCAAGGGATTAGCTTGTCATCTAGCCCTACGTCTAGCACCAGAAATGTTAACGGTGTTGGACCCATCAAAATTCGAGGTATCTCCCTGATATAAATTATGAACTAGACCTCACGCTGTTTGGAGTAGGAAGTGCAGATTTACCCAATTGAGGTGTGAACTAAAACAAAAATTTAGTGATAATGCAAGGTTGAGTGCAAATTTGACTAAGTGAGGATAAATCATGACAGGTCAAGTATAGAAACTGAAGGAACAGGAATAAAATCAAGTATGTGAGGAGAGTCACCGAGACAACGACCATTGGTGCAAAAGCAATAAAAATGCGACACTTTTGAAAGGCAAGTGATAGACTGAAACAACACTTCTACAAGACAAATAAAGCTAAGATGTCACTAACCAAGAAGAGAAACAAGTGAAAACAAACTCACAAAATCCAAATGAAAAAAAGTGGAAAAAAGTGATAAAAGAAAAACTCACCCGGAAAAGCGAGGACAATGTTCTAAAGGTTTGTTCATCTCCTTAGGATGATAGATCTTGATGATAAAATGTAAAAATGAGCTTTAGAGGCATCCATTACATAGAATTGAACAAATAATGCTTTATAACGTGTATGCCTCATATCCAGGACGAAAGAGACACTTGGTGGAAAATTCTAAAAATAGCAATGTGCCACATATGGGAAACTAATAATAGATCCCTAATTCCTAGGGATGTTTTTTTCAATTTAGTTTTCTTTCTTTTCTAGTGGAAACTTTGCATGCACACTACTGAGAAAGACAGTATAGTTATGGGCAACTGGGAATATTTTTGAATCATTGTACACTATGCAGTTTCCAAGCTCAGTGAGGGTTTCGTAATTTCTGGGATCAGTGTTCAAATGCCCCCTCATGACTATGCATTTTTTGAGCTCAAGGCTTACTGGCAGTCAAGACTGTGCAATTCTCAACAACAAAGCTACTTTCCCTCAAGAATTTTGTAGTTTCTAGGGGCAAGTCCGGAACTGTTGTGGGGCCAAGCCAGGAGATAAGCTTGTGAGTTAGAAAACCAAATAAGTCAGAAAACACAAGCCAAATTCAAAGGATAAGTCTCATTCAAAGCACAAATACCTCGATCAATGTGAGATGAGCTGTTGTGGTTCAGAAGGAAGGCTCCAAAATTGAAGCATAGGAAAGAATTTGGAAGGTGGTTGTAGCTACTACAACAGGTATATGTCTGCTTTGATATGATTTAATACTTTTATGGTTCTGTTTCATATGTTGTAATATTCTAAATATAATAGATATATTAAATATTGAATGAAATAAATAATAACTTTTCATTTTGAATTTGATTTTGAAGAACACGAGTCTTTCAAAAGATCCAGTTGATCCTAAAAATGATCTCAATTATGTTGGGTTTGGTTCAAACATTTGAGACAAAGGAGATGAGGTAGATGGAGAGGACACTGAGGCAGATGAAAGTGATGATGACAGTGATGATTATCATGATGTTGATGATTATGATCAACAATCTGCTAGTAGTATCCAGTGACATTGATCATATATAATCCATCATGGATCATTGTTTATAAATCGTTATGATGCTTATTTTCATGTTTATTATCATAATTATCATTTTCACATGCAGTTCCATATTGATTTGTATCATTTTGACATGTTGTTAGGAAAAATACTAAAGGGGGTGGGTGAATCAGTATTTGTAAAACTTACTTCTTATTTCAATTTCTATATGTGACTGATATTCAGTGAACTTTTCTACATACACAACTCTGATGGAAGACAACTTCATCTATCCAATCAACTATCTTTACATATAATTCATCATTTTTTAATCTTTAACCAATGCATCATTACTTCATTAAAACATGTATTAAGAAGAAACTATGAGCAATAGAGAGGAGATATATTAAAACTACATAAGAAACACATCAACACACATGAACACCAATAGTTTTAGGTGGAAACCCAATGTGGGAGAAAACCACTGCTATTGTCATCTCTGTCTTCTTTTAAAAATAATATAATATTCTTACAATATTGTACTAGTGCAGACTTTAACCAGTGCATAGGCACCAACCTACATAAGGCTACAACCTTCTCTCATTTTTCAGTTCCTACTTGAAGCGAGCTACAACACCCTTTCTGAAGACTACTATCCCTAGCTCTTTATCAATCACTTTTGATAATGTTTCCAACTAGATCCACGTTCAACTATTCTAAAATCAATTACTCAAATACTAAACCAAATGAATCAACCAATGTAACCAATGCAAAAAGATCATAATAGATTATGCCAATGCATAGCCACACACCAATATACCAAGCCAAACATTGTTACCCATCACATATACCAATGGTTGCCACTACAAACCATAATCAAGCATACATTAGATTGTATACGCTATTGTTATTCATCATACCTCATATGTACGTGATTCTCCTGGAGCATACCCGCATATAGATGTCAAAAATATTGATACATAAATCTAAACCACTATAAATCACTACATCACATAATAAACCCATCACAAATAACACAACCAAATATAGATCATTATACAACAACATCATCAATTAGTTACAATTTTATTCTACAATCGGTTCAACACAAATAGTATTGTGAAACGCAAATAATTATGAGAGAGACATCATTGATAGACAACATAAAACATATCTGAACTAATCAAACATCATTAGTAGTTCATGCTTCAAACCCCTAACAGTTGTACGTGAATTTTATAAAGCACGCATGCATATGTATATGATTTTAATATTTCACAGTTGCATACAGATTTTGAAATGTCGCAGAATATATACGCGACCCCGCTGAAGTAGATCTATATATGGACACTACCTTTCTAAACAAAACCTGTGTATAGATCTAAAATTAGTGAATCATTCCTTCACTACAACCACAAAACATGTTTAGCAACCCTTACTGTCACATGTTCATGTCATTGCCATCACATATTTATGATTATTAGTCATAATAATAAATCATCAAGCAAGCATATTTATTGGTCACTACAATGCTTTTAGATATATCAAAATTGAACCTCCTTCATTCTCCTTGGTGCACAAATGTTTCAGATTAAACTATTCATTAATAACCCATAACTTTCTGTTGGGCATGGGATCCCCTGCAATAGGTTTTGGGGCTTAAAGCCTGATTTTTCATCAATTGTATTGTAAGAGTCTGCGAAGTGCGGGCACAGAGCCCGAATTGTATAATTGAGTCATAGGATTGTCCGCCCTAAGAATTGTAATTTAATGTAAAGTTGTGTCGACCTACCCATGGTCCGCAGGCCATGGGATTGTATAAATAAAGCGAGGCTCTAAGTGTAAAGGTAGTAATTTTAGCGGAGAATAGATAGAATAGCGAAGACATGGTAAGAGAATAGAGGAAAAGTTGAAGTGTACTGGGTCGTAGTAGTAGGAAGAGGCTCTGCAGCTGAGTGCGTAGAGGCCTAGTAGAGTCTGTAGCTGAGTGCGCAGACCATTGAAGCTGAGTGCGCAGGGCGGAGTCAGGTCTGTAAGTGGGATTGTGCTTGAAAAGGAATACTAATAAAGATAAGTTTGATTCAAAATATTTTGCATCTATGTTTCTGTTTATCTTTATGCATTTATATTGTTTATGATTACGCGCACTTACCTGAACGTTGAATGAAGTAATAAGAATATTGGGCCCTCACAAGTTAAGTTAAGCACTAATCTAATAGCACAGTAATATTGTATATCAGGGTAGTACTTTCTTCGTGCCCTTACAGAAGTGCGCAAAGGTAGTGGCACAGGTCGCGGAGGATACATAGCTACGCGGAGTAGTGCAAGTGCTCAGGTTCGAATCACAAACCTCTAGAAACTTCATCAAGACATCCCTAGGGTGTGGAAATCTCGTTCCAGTACCCTCCCATAATACTTCGAGTGAGACCTCACTCCGTGCTCCACAGACTATTACCGAAAGGGCGAGTAGTACAAGGATTTACTTAGCTAAATCATTTCCAAACCTGGGTCAGGCCCCACTAAGCTAACAAATGGTTCCATTGCTGGGACTGGGATATGCATAAGGGGTGTCTAATGTCATGCCACTGGAACCTAATAAAGAAGGAAATTGAAGAGTGATTGGATAAGAAGATTCATGAGTTCGCGACATAGGAAAATAAAACTCCGCAAGTATTTGAGAAAAAGTGGTTAGATTACTACGTCTATATGGAGATCCATGAGATTTCTTTGCATCCTTCCCTTCTGAACTATATGAGTGGATCGTGAGGTTAGCAGATAGCCAGGGAAGGTGTAGGCTCAACCAACTAATAGTGTGTACTTTGGAATTAGTGTGCAGACTGGAAGATTTAGAAGATAAGATAGCGCAATATGTGGACCACTGGCTTGACCGAATAAGAGGAGGATTTATCACTGAGTTCGCGGTGGACACAGCCATCAATTACAACGAGGCTAGGTGATGTTTTCTCAAGGGACCACAAGGTAAGTATAATAAATATTTGAATACCCAGATTAAGAGTTTGTTATGTGAAAAGTGGGTTATGCGAATAAATTAATGTTTGGCACTACGCAGAGCGAAAGAATCTACAGAAGAGGAAGTAGTGAGGAATTAGAAAGTAGTCCCTTAATTTCATCCTCATGGGAGAGTGAGGACGAACTCACAAATGTTTCTCCAAGAAGTGAGGTTAGTTTGATAAGGAAGTGGATTCTACAGTTACCACCCACATCGCCACCCACTCCTCCTACACCACCTCCACAGTTCAGTATGGTGAGCACGATCAAACTACCAGTATTCAGAGGAGTAGGGAATGAGGATCTGGACCAATTCTGGTTCGTGGTAAGAGAAGTATGGGAAGAACAAGTTGTCATGGATGGAAACATTAAGAGGGAAACATTGGTGAGCATGCTGCAAGATCATGCATTAACATGGTACATCGAGCACTCTAATGACCACCCAAATGTAGGGATAGCAGAGATCCAGAATGCGTTGAACAGAGAATTTAGCAGACCAAAATCAGAGACACAGTCAATCATTGGGTTTAAAGAGATCGCGATTCTTCCACACAAGACCCCTTAGGATTTGAACCAAAGGCTGAAGAGTATGATCCGTAAGGCCAATATGATGCTAACTGATGTGCAACATCATGCATGGTTTGTAGCATCTCTGGCACCACACTTGAGGATGGAGTTGTCATAGCAGAAACTTTCTACACAGGCCGAAGTGTTGGAGATGGTGATAAGATTACATGACACCCTGATATAGGACCCTGGGTTGGGAGTTCATCAAATCCACGCACAACTACAGAATCTATGTTTGGAAATGCAAAGCTTGAAGTAGGATAGGGCACCACAACCAGAGGCATGTGAGGAAGTATGGTGCATAAAATGCAAAGGCTAGGGTCATGACAAGGATCATTGTCTAGTGTTCATGAACTACTTGGTAGGAGTAAGGCCAATGCTGTCAAGATTGAAGGTGCAAGCAGGGCTGAGCACAATACCCACTTTATGGTGCACAATCTATCAGATATGAGGGCAACACATGATGGAAAATTTTCATTTGCTGTAGAAATATACATAGACACCCCAACAATTGTTTTGTAATTTATGTAGGTCAGTAGGTCACAATGAGCACACTTGTCATGGTTACGAGCTAATGATGGATCGCACCCCAGCCTATAGGATGTAGACCACAATGTGAGTCCTCGACCTAGATGCGAGGATGGCATGTGCTAGATTCTAGGGGCAAGGTCGAGGATGAGGTGGAATGGGACCAGGAAGGGGCCGTGGATAGTTAATTTGTTACAATTGTAGAGGAACAGGGCACTATGCCAGTGACTGTACCAACCTGACGATGATATCCTATATGTATTGTGCTTAGTTTGATCATGAAACAATAGATTGTCCTATGTTGATCACAAAAATACGTGAAAAAGGGGTATTCCAGCCTCCCTCGACTCAGAATATACAAATGATGAGGTCTGAACCGCAAAGAGGACTGGAATGTAAACATGATGCTCAGAAGTGGTGCGACCACGGGAGAGGATAAGGGAAAGAAACAAGAGGAAAGTACATGGGTTCGTAAGGCTCTTGCAAAGGAACCAAAGTTTGACTTCGAATGCACAAAGGAGACATTCATGGAAGCTAAGAAGAGCTTTGCGGAGGCCTCCCCTTTAGGTAGTAAGGATCAACCAAATCCAGGAATGGATCCTTCAATGCTTACTACCTTTCTAGAGACATGCATGAAACTGCTACATGACAACAAGGCCTAGAGGAATTGATCACCAGGTGCACGGGGTCAGGGGAACTGTGCATTATTCAGAAATTGGGGAAGCATGCATTACGCACTGGAAGAGAAATGAGGTTGACTGCACATATTGGGGAATATGAAATGGATCAAGTAATCCTAGATTTGGGTTCAAATGTGAATGTATTACCAAAGAAAAGATGGGAACGTATGAGCAGGCCAGCATTAGAGTGGTCCCCTATTCAATTACAAATGGTGAACCAACAGAATATTTTTCCCATGGGAAGGTTGCACGGGGTAATAGTTGATATTGAAGGTGCGAGCACACAAACGGATTTTGAAGTGATAGAGATTGTCGATGACAACAATCCCTAGTCTGCGTTGTTAGGAATAGACTGGGCCACCGATATGAATGGAGTCATCAATCTAAAGAAGTGCAAAATGATCTTTGATAAAAGGTCGCTACACGTACTAGTCCCAATGGACCCAGTCGAAGGAGTGTGCTACACTGAACCAGTGAGTGACAATGAAAGTGACAATGATCTTGATTGTATTTACAAGATAGCTACGCGAGACCAAGATTGGGTGAATCCAACTGCAGATGGGAGGATCTCGTGGGAGCACAAAAGCTCCTGCAGGAAGTGACAACACTAAACTGCAACATGATGATTAGATCACTGCATTTCATGACAACAGAGACACGATATTTGTCGATGTATGATGGATTGATAGAGGTGGATGAATTCTTGAGCAAATTTGAAAGTGCAATACTGGAACAACAACGATTCAATACGTTGAAATGGGCATTATGCGCAACACCCACATGATGGTTGCGTACACATCAAGAAAACTTTGAGGACTGGCATGGATGTAGAAGGATGATGCACCTATGGTTTGGAAGCCCCCAGCTTTGAACGAGAGTTGGGAAGCCAGGACAGAGCAGCTTGCATGCCCACCTGTGTAGATGGGTACAGACGTGTGTTGTGAAATCCACATAAGCACACCCAAAACTAAGGATTGAAAATCGAATAGGATGCAATAGTAGGAAAGGCGACATGCACCATAAAAGTTCCACGTAGAAGCATTCAAGAAGGTATGCAGAATCCTTAACAGAGTTCACCAGGCGAGACGAACTAATTAGGACCTATTCATACTAGCAGTCCAATGGGCCCATAGAGCCATGTGCAAAAACCTAAGTGCGAAAATTATTTCAAAGCTGAAGAGCGGAGTCGAGACCATAGTTTTGGAGGAAAGGAATCCTCACATAATAGCTCCCATAGTTGGGACAATACGTGAGGACCAGGATGAAGGAATTATGTAGCTGCATGAGGATGAAAATATGCAGATTCAGAAAGCCATTCAGTGAGGGAACCTTAAGCTTCGCGAACTCAAAGAAGATTGGGTATGAATGAGGCAGAAAAGCATGTTAATGGACATGGAAATAAAAAAACTAGAAAAGGAAATCATGCAAGAATGTCACATCGATAAAATGGTAGGACAAGATATGGGTAGCCATACCACTACATTATAAGATTTTCGTTGAGTATTTGTGACTCTACTACCATGGCTGCGACCGTACCTTACCAAACATAGTAACCAAGGGAGCACACCGCATAAGGAGGAATGCATGACGATGACTAGCACAAGGGTAACTGAGGGGTACTCGTGGATCAGGCTGGAAGGTGAATTGAACCCTTGCACAGGTGGTGTGACCACTTGACTATCCGTAGGGAGCACAGTCTCAGTGCTCCAAGTAGTTGAAAGAGAGCACGGGACTACAAAAGAGTCTATGAAGGAGATGCATGATCAGGAGGGTACGCAGGATCAGTATGTCACAGGGGTCACGCCTGGGCATAGGGGGTTGCACTGTCACATGGGTAAGTTGGGAGGTGATTTTTAGTGTCACTGTTCATGACAAGGTGTCCAATTTAAGGCAAAGAGGAGGGGCAGTGGGCAATTAAGACATGAATTAAGAGCTATATTTGGGACGATCTGCCGCCAAGAAGGCATTAATGACTTAGAAGTGGGGGGAATGGTCGAATTCAAATTCAATAGATGCTATAAAATCCCCAGGGCTAGCCACGAGGCAACACTTGGTTGTGTGAGAATTGAGTAGTTACAAAGCAGTGAGCACCCCATACTTTTACCACCCTTGACTATAGACATGATAACTGCTGCCAGAACAAGAGTGCAATTTGTCGAAGATACTGTGGAGCCCCATATGGCCCATGAGGAGCCCCAAGAGGCGGCAGTTGCACCAGAAGTTCCAAAATCACCATGAACATCGCGGCTGAAGAACGATAAGATGTCTATGGGCCTAGTGTGTGTATCCCCAAGAAACCCACGGTTTGGAAAATTGTCAATGGTAGAAAAGGGAAAAGCCATCACCATTGAATAAGACAAAGATGAGGAAGACTTGCAAGATCTAATCGCTCAAATTGGTGCAAGATGATGTGGTAGAGGATGTCTCACCAATGCCTTCTACAACAAAGTTACCTATGTACATCCCCCCGTGGAAATGGAAAGCCAGGATACCGAAAGGCCTAGAGGCCACAAACAGTGTGCTCCAGACCCTGCTCCTCCCCAATAGTATAATGTTTGAAGGTTCACCTTTGGGATGAATACCCACCATGAAGTTTTAGGATTGGGACCTCATGGACAGAGAGAAGTTCTCAGACCTGGCCATAGAGAGTTTAATGAAGTGGAAATGGTTGTGCGATGTGGAGAAGGTTGGGTTACTCCATCTGTGATGGATAACCCACTACCACCGTGCGCCCATCACCATTTTCATCATCAAGTAGCTACTGTGCCTAGTTCATGATGGGTATATCTAGCTAGAGGAGCTTATTCCCAAAACGACCTACCTAATTCATAGAATTTCTCGATTGTCCTTCAAAGGACACAACCCCACGACCATGGCGGGAAAAAGCAGCGACTTGGCCCTCGCAGAAGCCATGAAGGCCAAGTATAAACTAGAAAAGAAAAAGTGGGGGTACACAATAGCAAGCATTAATGAAAAAGGGGTGTGCGTAGCCACCCAGCTGTTGGCCGGCAAGCTAATGAGGAAATGTCGTGCTGATGAAGTACCGGCATCTGTGATTGCGTTGGCAGAGCAGTGCGCAGAGGGGGTACATTTCAACTGGGTGCAGTTCCTCTGCGAGGAGTTTCTCATGAACTAAAAGGAGGCCCAGGAGCAGGGTAAGACCTTCCACTGTGCGTGGTTTCTCTTACCCATCTTGCTGGTTGTAGGGGAGCTGCGCGAGGACAGCCAGTTTCCTAGTATTAAGGATGATTTGCCAGAAGCCACGAGGTACACCTCGCTCTGGGCTACAAAAGATGCAAAGAGGATTCACAAGACGAAGGTGTTTTGGGTGTTCATGGAGGTGAGCATTCAAATGTGGATCAACTGAAGGCCGCACCTGTCTCCCATGGTTTATAACAGCTTGCAGAGCTTGGCAGAGTTTAAGGCAGATATGCATAACCTGTATATCCGGGCGTGCCAGGATCCAATGCATAAATGGGTGAAGCTTCTGTTCATCACAACGGATGATGTGATCTTCACAGTAATGGAGTCATGGCCTTCAGAATAACATTCCTTGGACTTGGCAGGAATGGAGAAGGTCGCAACCCAGCAAAGAAAGAAGGACACCAAGCTGTGCATCACATAACTGGCTAAAATGAGGTGCTAGGAACAAGAAGTAGTCGTACAACAGAAGACAGCCACTACAGAAGCAATGGCATAGATGGCAGAAACCACAACAGTGCCAACAAAAGAGCCCAATGAGGGCCAGGAGATGTCCATGGGGTAGCATATTGGGAAAGTGGATAGAATAGAAGAACACACAGACCCTGATTCAGCATCGACCCAACTCAAGTGGCCATGCGTCCCTAAGAAAACAGCTCCCAGGAAGAATGTAAAGGTGACAAAGACATCTATCGACCCGATCATGCTCACAAAAGGTGATCTATTTGACATCGGTGAAACAATTCGTGAGGTCACAAAGGATGCACTCTAGGAAATGAGGATGGAGTAGAACACTGTGTTGTAGGCAATTAGCATGTAGCTACAAGGTTTACAGATACATCCCCCCCCAAATAGGTACAATGGCTCCATACGTCGTAGTAGGAACCGCAGAGGCTAAACAGATGCTATGCGCTCGTATGGACAACCCTTTTGTGTTTCCAAAAGGCACCCTACCAGCAACAAGTGAGGTTGATCAGGTTGCGATGAGCAGCATCCAAGGTGTCGGCTTAAACTTGGCATCCCTGCCACGTGAAACCCTGTACAAGTTACAGGATGGGGTCATCGCAGAGCTCCGCGCCAGGGAAGGTCGCATGATCCAGGTCTTGAACAAGCAGAAAATCAACAAGGATCAGCTCATCCTCCAACGTGATGAATTCGTTAAGCAGGCTCGCGGACTAGATTAGGCGGTAGAGGATGAATGTAGGAGTGCCCCAGAGTTGGTCGTGTCGGCAGAACTACCAGCAACAGAGCGGGTCCACAAATTGGCAGTCGGAGTCTGCGAGGCCAGGGAGGAGATGGTGAAGGTTTAGTTGGAACTGAAGTTGCAGCTCACTGAGCTACGGTTGAAGGTGCAACCTTCCATGCCCCCAAAGGTCAGAGAGCAACGCACCCACGCTATCCAAATAAGGTTGGAGAAAATTGGCCAAGCGATATAGGACTGCACCGAGATGTTGGATCAAGCACTAACCATGCTTACATACCTATGGGAAATCGATACCTACAATGCCTAGAGACAGAGGTGCGCGAGTTGCAGCAGGAGTACGATAGTGTCCGGGGGACCATGCAGATGGTTGTCCTTACTCAATAACTCACCAAACTACAGCAGGAAAGGGCACTGAAGGACCAATTAGACACTACATGATAAAAAGAGGCCCTGCTTAAAGCAGGCATCCAACCATGGATCGATGAAGCTTTCACAGTTACAACTACCACTGAAGGAAAGCTGGCATAAATGCAGGAACTTTATGCAGTTAGACAAGAATGTGACCCTACTCACGAAGGTTCAAAGATACATGTGCAGCAAGTATAGCAGATAGCAGAACATTGTGTCGCAGACACCCAAGCTGCGCGAGACCTGCTAGATGGACTTCGCGTAAAGATCAACGCACCAATAGAGTGACTCGGGACGAGTCACGACGACTGTGTTGGGGGCCTGTTGGCATGGGATCCCTCGTAGCAGGTTTTGGGGCTTAAAGCCTGAGTTTTGGTCAATTGTATTGCAAGACTCCGCGAATTTTGGGCGCTGAGCGTAAATTGTATAATTGAGTCATGGGGTTGTCCGCCCTAAGAATTGTAATTTAATGTAAAGTTGTGTCGGCCTACCCATGGTCCGCGGACCATGGGATTGTATAAATAAAGTGAGGCTCTAAGTGTAAAGACAGTAATTTTAGCAGAGAATAGATAGAATAGTGAAGGCATGGTAAGATAATATAGGAAAAGTTGAAGTGTACTGGTTGATAGTAGTAGGAAGAGGCTCTGCAATTGAGTGCACAGAGGCCTAGTAGAGTCTGCAGCTAAGTGCATGGACCCTTGCAGTTGAGTGCACAAGGTGGAGTCGAGTCTGTAAGTGGGATTGTACTTGGAAAGGAATACTAATAAAGATAAGTTTGATTCTAAATATTGTGCATCTATGTTTCTGTTTCTTTATGCATTTATAATGTTTATGATTATGCGCACTTACCTGAATGTTGAATGAAGTAATAAGAATATTGGGCCCTCATAAGTTAAGTTAAGCAATAATATAAGAGTGTAGTAAGATTAGAGATCAGGGTATTACTTTCTTCATGCCCTTACAGAGGTGCACAGAGATAGTGGCACAGGTAGCGAAGGATAGACAGCTGTGTGGAGTAGTGCAAACGTGCAGGTTCGGACCGCGAACCTCCAAAAAATTCATCAAGACATCCCTAGGGTGGGGAAACCTAGTTCCAGCACCCTCCCATACTACTTTGGGTGATACCTTAGTCTGTGCTCTGCGGACAATTTCCGAAAGGGCTAGTAGTACCAAGATTTGCTTGGCTAAATCACTTCCGAACCTGGGGCAAGCCCCACTAAGCCAACACTTTCACACATAGCACTTTGATCTTTATCTCGTTATATAACTTAGGTTTTAGCCAATACCTTAGCCGAATTTCATAGTTATTTAAATGGTATTCTTTGATGGCAGCAAAGATCTATTTTTCTGCTCATTACTATGGGCCAATACCATGGTAAAGGCCCGTAGCATTGAGAATACTATGGTGTATAAATTCTTTGGGACTTTGCTTCACCATACCCACATATATTTTCCTACAGTTTACCTTTATCATATCTCTATCTGTAAACTAATATTCCTTTGTCCGACCTCTTTGTCACATATGTACTAGCATGTACACTCATCCTTCTACCATCATGTTAACATTTTTATCAAGTAAGTTCCATCAAGGACAACACATTGGTCATAATACCAAAAATATCCCACTTTGGACTCGATGTAAACCAAGTTGGTGTTTGAATACCACCACCTATAAAAACATTTGTAGACATGCCAGGCTTCTTTCCCAAGTCACCAAGAAACCTCAAAACACCAAGATTTTCTCCCCCTTTAACATCAAGGGCAAAGGGTTGGCCAATGTTTAATGAAGACTTCATTCTTTTTTGGAGAGATGAGCACTATAGATATGATGTTGCTTAATATGGGCACTCATCATGCTCCCCTTGAGCATATGTTGAATATTCTAGAATATATACAAAGAAAGACATGATGCTATTGTTGGGTTGTGTTATATTCCTTCCACGACTAGCCCACGTAGTTAACCGGGAGGCTAGAGGGGGGGCGGAGCCCCCTTTTTTTGCACCATTTGTTTAGCGTGGGGCAGGGGGGTCACAAGCGGTTTGAGGTGTACCCATAACCCCACTTTATGGGGTCTTGGAGAGACCCACCTATGGTTTTATGCATGATTTTCGCACATGTTTTTGGACGTGATGGTTTTCAGTCCATGGTATTGGACGCAATTGTTTTTGGTCCATGGTATTGGATGCTTCGGCATGTATAAATATGTATTATAACATTGAAAGGAACATAATGAAAAATCAAGCTTGTAGTCCCGATTTTGGGATCCAGGGGAAAATCTCTGTGTATATGTGTTTTATGTGTTATGCTCTCACATTGTTTATTTTCTGTGCTTTAGAATTTGTATGCAGGTAGTTTTTGTATGGGGTTAAAACCTACATTTGCTATCAGAGTTATTTTGGATTCAAGGGGACGCCTTTGTTGCTGAGAGATTTCTCTCGGACCTATGGTAGACCCTGTTCAGTGGGAGATCCACGAGATCAATTCTAGTGGTAAAAGAAGATGGCGAGCAGTGGAAAGATAGAGATCGAGAAATTTAATGGTCAGATTTTTGAGTTGTGGAAACTCAAGATGGAGGATCTGTTGGTGGATAAAGATCAGTGGATTGTGGTAGATCCCGGTACTAAACCAACGGGAGCGTCCAATGAAGAATGGAAGAAGTTGGATCGGAAGGAAAAAAGCACAATACAATTTTGTGTCTCAGATTCAGTATTGTTGAATGTATCAAAGGAAGCTACGGTGAAGGCTTTGTGGACAAGTTAGGGACTTTATACCAATCTAAGTCTCTGGTGAACAAACTGTTTTTGCAGAAAAAGCTATATAACCTAAGGATGAAAGATGGAGACTCAGTGACAGAGCATCTGAACGCATTTAATACTGTGGTAAGTTAGTTAGAATCTGTTGATATTAAAATTTCAGATGAAGATAAGTGCATCATTTTGTTGTGTTCTCTACTAGATTCATGGGATAGTCTGGTTATTGCAATAGGTAGCAATACAAATGCCTTGCAGTTTGATGAAATAGTCTCAGCCTTGCTGACGAAGGAGATGAGATGGAAAAATATGGAGAGCTAGAATGGTGATGCCTTGTCTGTATGAGGACAGTCCCAGAATAGAAATAAAAATAAGTCATCGAGTGGGAGATCCAAATCTAGAGGGAGATTTGAATCTCCAGGAAAACCTGTAAAGGTGGTGTGCTGGAAATGCGGAAAGGAATGGCACTTCAAAAGATACTATAAATCTAAAGCTCCTGATAAAGGAAAGGGATCTGATGATGCTCCTTCTATAGAGTTGAAAACTACCTCAGATGAAGGTGGGGATGTGTACTTGGCTTCTTCAAGTACACATGTAGATCATGAGGCATGGTTGATTGACTCAGGTGCATCCTTTCACTTCACTCCCCATAGAGAGTGGCTCTATGAGTATGAGAAATACGATGGTGGTGATGTCTTCTTGGGGGATGATAGGAAGGCTAGAATCACTGGTCGCGGAAAAGTAAAGTTGAAGTTGCAAGGTGGAAGGGTTAGAACACTTCTGGGTGTTCTGCATATTTCAGCATTGGCCAGAAATCTAATTTCTGTAAGCAAGTTTGATGTTGCAAGTTTAAAACCAGTGTTCGAGAAGGATACCTGAAAAATGGTTCAGGGAGCACTGGTGTTGATGTGGGGAGTTCGAATTGGAACTCTATACAAGCTGCAAGGTATCACTGTTGTTGATGGGTGCAACAGTTCTGTGGTTCCTGAAAGTGGAGTTGAAAATCTAGTGGTCTCTGGAGCGAAGACCATGTAAAGGCTTGGACATATTAGAGAGAAGGGCCTTCAAATACTTCATGGTAAAGGTATGGTAGAAGGTATGAGTAATATCTCTCTGGATTTTGATTTCTGTGAAAATTGTGTATGCAGGAAGAAGAATTGTGTGAGTTTCCCCTCTAGTTGTAAGAGGGTGAAACAAATATTAGAGCTTGTTCACACTAATGTGTTTGGACCTGTGAAGGTTCCATCACTAGGTAAGTCTGTGTACTATGTATCATTTATATATGACTTCTCAAGGAATACATGGATATATTTCCTTGAGAAATCTGAAGCCTTTGAAAGGTTTAAATAATTTAAGGATCTCATGGAAAATCAGACAGAGAAGAAGATAAAGGTGTTGAGGAGAGATAATGGTGGAGAGTTTTGCAGTAAGGAATTTGAAGAATTCTATAAGAAGTGTGGTATAGCACGACATAAGACTACTACTGACGATGATCCAAACTTTATCTATTACTAACAATGATCCCAGCTTTATCTATTATTGACGATGATCCCATAACTGTGAAGGAAGTAGTAGATTCAAAGGATGACAAACTCTGGAAAGAGGCCATGGTTGATGAAATGGCATCTTTGCACAAAAATGAGGTTTTGGATCTGGTGGAGTTGCTGGCTAGAAGGAAACACATTGGCAGAAAATGGATGTTTAAGAAGAAGACAAATGTAGAAGGACAGTTGGATAAATACAAAGCTAGGTTGGTAGCAAAAGGTTATTCCTAGGTGTTGGGAATTGATTTTAGTGATATTGTTTCTCCTGTTGCCAAGGTAACTTCTATTAGGTTACTTTTATATGTTGCTCTACTTTTGATTTTGAGGTAGAATAGATGGATGTGAAGACAACATTTCTTCATGGGGATTTGGAAGATGAGATCTACATGAAGCAACCTAAAGGCTTTGTAGTGAAGGGTAATAAAGAACTGGTTTGCAAGTTAAAGAAGTCTCTGTATGGTTTAAAACAATCACCAAGGATGTGGTATAAAAAAATTGATACATTTATACTAGGACTTGGCTTCACCAGAAGCAAAGCAGATCACTGTGTGCATTTTAAATCAATTGGTGATTGAGTTATTTATTTGGTCTTGCATGTGGATGATATGTTGGTGGTTGGAAATGACAAAGAAATTATCTAGGATTTGAAGACCCAATTCTCCTCCAAATTCGACATGAAATATCTTGGTGCTGCAAACTATATTTTGGGCATGGAAATTAAAAGAGATTAGGCAAAGAGGAAGCTTTGGTTGAACCAGAGGAAGTATGTCAAGACAATACTGCAGAGGTTTAATATGCAAGATAGTAAACTAGTGAAGGTTCCTATTCCTATAGGTGTGAGGTTATCTACTGAACAGTGTCCAAAGACACAAGAAGAGGAAGAGGACATGTCTCGTGTTCCATATGCAGGTGCAGTTAGTAGCTTGATGTATGCAATGGTCTGTACTAGAGTAGACATTGCACATGTAGTGGGAGTATTGAGTGGGTTTATGTAAAAACCAGGGAAGGAGCAGTGGACAACAGTGAAGTGGGTTTTCAGGTATTTGCGTGGCACTAGTGATTATGGTTTTTGCTACCAAGGAAGATCAGGATTGGACAAAATGTTGGATATTCATGGCTTTGTTGATGCAGACTGGGCTGGAGATCTGGATCAGATAGGATCTACAAGTGGGTATGTGTTTAACCTATCTGGAGGTGTAGTTAGTTGGATGAGTAATAAACAATTTGTAGTAGCACTATCAACTACAGAGGCAGAATACATGGCAGCCACTCATGTAAGTAAGGAAGCAGTTTGGTTGTAGAGATTGTGTTCAAGTATGGGGTTAGTACAGGGAGCTATAAGGATGGACATTGACAGCCAAAGTGCAATTTTCTTGGCAAAGAACCTCGCATATCATTCAAAGACAAAGCACATTGACGTTCAGTATCACTTTGTGAGGGATATAATAGAAGATAAAAAGGTGTTGCTTGTAAAGGTGGACACTTTGAAGAATACTGCAAATACATTGACAAAATCTATGAGCTCTGAGAAATTCTCTTGGTGTAGAGAGACAATGGGCATTTCAATGTTGGAAAAATGACTAAGCTCTCTTGCAGCCCCCTGTGGAAAGAAAACAACAAGTGGGAGAATGTTGGGTTGTGTTATATTCTTTCCACGACTAGCCCACGTAGTTAATGCGGGGATTAGAGGAGGGGCGGAGCCCCCTTTC